>NW_026844478.1:37182725-37258303 GCF_025583915.1 Anolis sagrei ordinatus | reverse complement strand
TCACTGTATCTGGTTGTGATCCCCAGGTTGTGCCAGTCAGCTTTCAGATGATATTGTTTCTAGCACCCACTTTTTGCTTGATGTTCAGGCAGTGCTTCTTGTAGGTAGAGCACGGTCCAGAGTGACTCCCAGGTATTTGGGTGTGCTGCAATGCTCCAGTGGGATTCCTTCCCAGGTGAATCCTCAGAGCTCGGGATGCTTGTCTGTTCTTGAGATGAAAAGCACATGTCTGTGTTTTAGATGAATTAGGGATCAGCTGGTTTTCCCAGTAGTAGGCGGTAAGAGCACCTAGAGCTTTGGAGAGCTTCTGTTCAACCATCTCAAAGCTCCCGGCTTGAGTGGTGATGGCACAATCATCAGCATAGATGAAGCTCTCTGTCCCTTCTGGCAGTGGCTGGTCATTTGTGTAGATGTTGAACATGGATGGAGCAAGCATGCTTCCCTGAGGCAGGCCGTTCTTCTGTTTCCGCCATCTGCTTCTCTGGCCCTGGAACTCAACAAAAAAGCTCCTGTTTTGTAGCAGGTTTCCTATGAGGCAGGTGAGGTGGTCGTCCTTTGTGATACTATACATTTTTCTCAGGAGGAGCCGGTGGTTCACATTATCATAAGCCGCGGACAGGTCTATGAAGACAGCTCCTGTGATCTGCTGCCTTTCAAAGCCATCTTCTATGTGCTGAGTCAGGTTCAGCACTTGCGATGTGCAGCTTTTGCCTTTCCTGAAGCCAGTTTGCTGTGGAATCAGACAGGGGTCTATTTTTTCCGTAATTCCCTTGTTTGGGTATCACTGCTGAAGGTTTTTATGTTGAATGTTTTAATATTGTGTAAATGCTATTTTAGATTGTAAGTCGCTTGGAGCACCTTGGTGGAGAGTGACTAATTAAGAAATTTATTTATTTATTTATTTACTTTGCTTGTATACCGCAGTTTCTCAGCCCGTAGGCGACTCAACGCGGTTCACAACAAGAGCAAAAAGTCAATCATAACAACATACAATTTAAAAACCATTAACAGCATAGTATACAAAGTAATGACACATCAATAACAACACATTAACGTCTCGTAACTAGAATCGTGATCCAATTCGTCATCCATAATTCCGTTCCTATATTCATCGTATTCATTGCACTGTTTATCTGAATGCCTGTTCAAACAGCCAGGTTTTTAGTTTTCTTTGGGACACCATTAACGAAGGAGCTGATCTGATGTCCATGGGAAGGGCGTTCCACAGCTGAGGGGCCACCACAGAGAAGGCCCTGTTCCTCGTCCTCGCCAGCCGTGCTTGTGATGCAGGTGGGATCGAGAGCAGGGCCTCCCCAGAAGATCTTAGAGTCCTGGTGGGTTCATAGGCAGAGATACGTTCTGATAGGTAGCTTGGGCCAGAACCGTTTAGGGCTTTATAGGCCAACGCCAGCACTTTGAATTGAGCCCGGTAGCAAATCGGCAGCCAGTGGAGTTGGCGCAACAGAGGAGTTGTATGCTCCCTGCGCTCCGCTCCTGTTAGTATCATGGCTGCCGAGCGTTGGACTAGTTGGAGCTTCCGAGCTGTCTTCAAAGGCAACCCCACGTAGAGAAATGAAGTGAAGTGAAGTGAACTACAACTCCCAAATGTCAAGCTCTATTTTCCCCAAACTCCAGCAGTGTTCACATTTGGGCATATTGAGTAAGGGCCTTTTTACAATTATGTGATTCTATGAAAGAACCCAAATGGCCTTGGCTACCAAGAAAGTATAGACTGAAAGAAACCTTGAAATAGATGGTTTGGTGTCCTTCCCACAGTGTGACATCTGTCACCTCTGAAGGTAATAATAACTGTACAACATCCCTAAAGTGCTTTGGAACATTTGAACCACTTCACATCATTTCAACCTCGCCTATTCTGTCGAGGTTCTCTGATAATGAAGGAAGTGGACTTCAGCAATGGCCCTTATTGGCAAGGTGGCATCAGAACGGAGGAGGCATAGTCTCATCTACTAAGGTCAGGTCAAGGCAGATGAAAGAGTCGCACTCAGTAAAGAGAAAGCAAAGCAAAGTCTGGCTTGGATAAAGCAGAGTGTCTCAGAGTGTTTCAGGACCTTGGATAGATCATTGTGAAACTTTTGACTAGAAAGTAGTCATGTGCAAAAGAAATTGGAAGTTTCGGAAATCGTAAGAAAATCGGAAGTTTTGTAAGTCAGAAGCCATATCCCCTTCAAGGCCCTCCCCAAGGTCTCTGATCCTCAAAGAACTCTTGCAGGCTTTATTTCTTACTTAGTCGCTCTCCACCAAGGTGCTCCAAGCAACTTACAATCTAAAATAGCATTTACACAATATAAAAACATTCAACATAAAAACCTTCAGCAGTGACTATTTGGCAAATTAGATCTGATTACCTAAATGCACAACCAAACAGCCAAGTCTTGAGCGCCTTTACGAAAGGTCGCAACTCCGACATTGAATCATAGAATCATAGAAGCAAAGAGTTGGAAAAGACCTCCTGGGCCATCATCCAGTCCAACCCCATTCTGCCAAGAAGCAGGAATATTGCATTCAAATCACCCCTGACAGATGGCCATCCAGCCCCTGTTTAAAAGCTTCCAAAGAAGGAGCCCCCACCACACTCCGGGGCAGAGAGTTCCACTGCTGAACGTCTCTCACAGTCAGGAAGTTCTTCCTCATGTTCAGATGGAATCTCCTCTCTTGTAGTTTAAAGCCATTGTTCCATTGCGTCCTAGTCTCCAGGGCAGCAGAAAACAAGCTTGCTTCCTCCTCCCTGTGGCTTCGTCTCACATATTTATCCATGGCTATCATATCTCCTCAGCCTTCTCTTCTTCAGGGTAAACATGTCCAGCTCCTTAAGCTGCTCCTCGTAGGGCTTGTTCTCCAGACCCTTGATCATTTGAGTCGCCCTCCTCTGGACACATTCCAGCTTGTCAAGATCTCTCTTGAATTGTGGTGTCCAGAATTGGACACAATATTCCAGGTGTGGTCTAACCAAAGTGGAATAGAGCATGGGGAGCATGACTTCCCTGGACCTAGACACTAGGCTCCTCTTGATGCAGGCCAAAATCCCATTGGCTTTTTTTGCCACCACATCACATTGTTGGCTCATGTTTAACTTGTTGTCCATGAGGACCCCAAGATCTTTTCCACACGTCCTGCTCTCGAGCCAGGCCTCATCGTCCTCCATTCTGTCTCTCTGCATTTCGTTTTTCCGGCCAAAGTGGAGTATCTTGCATTTGTCACTGTTGAACTTCATTTTGTTAGTTTCGGCCCATCTCTCTAATCTGTCAAGTTTGTTTTGAATTCTGCTCCTGTCCTCTGGAGTCTTGGCTCTCCCTCCCAATTTGGTCCCGTCTGCAAACTTGATGATCCTGCGTTCTAGCCCTTCATCTAAGTCATTAATAAAGATGTTGAAGTAGCTGGGTATCATCTGCATACTGGTAGCACTCTAGGCCAAAGCTCCGCACCAGTCCAGCAAGTGGCCGGACATAGATGTTGAATAACAGGGGCGAGAGGGTGGCACTCTGGGGGACTCCCTCCACAGCAAAGGCAGGAGCTCTCAGAGCTTTGGCCTGACCACTCCACCCTCTGTCTCCGGTCCCAGAGGAACAAATTGCACCATTTCAGGGCTAAACCCCCTCGTACACCAGACAGAGCCAATCGATGAATCAGCAAGTCATGGTCCACGGTGTCGAATGCAGCTGTGAGGTCCAAGAGTACCAATAGCGCTGATCCGCCTCGGTCTAACTGATGACGAATTTCGTCAGTAATAGCTACCAAGACAGTCTCTGTCCCATGACCTGAACGAAAGCCTGATTGAAAGGGGTCCAAACCCGCAGTCTCATCTAAGAATTGGGTTGTTGTAGGTTTTTCCGGGCTATATGGCCATGTTCTGGAGGCAATTTTTCTCCTGAATTACCTCCAGAACATGGCCATTTAGCCCGGAAAAACCTACAACAACCCAGTGATTCCGGCCATGAAAGCCTTCGACAATTCATCTAAGAATTGCTGTAGCTGCCCCGCCACTGTCCGTTCAATCACCTTGCCCAAAAATGGAAGGTTTGAAACTGGGCAATAGTTACTAGGTATGGCGGCGTCTAGGCTTGGTTTTTTCAAGAGAGGGTGGACCACTGCTTCTTTAAGGCAATCTGGAAAAATTCCTTGCTCCAGCTACTCTTGCGTCTCGAACCTGGGACAACTGCGATTCCTGAGAACTTTAGGCTGTGTTTGGAAGCAGTGATGAGTTGGCTGCGAGCGAGCAGACTAAAAGTGAATCCTGCTAAAACTGAGATCCTCTGGCCTGGCCAGCCGCCAGAATTAATCCAGTCTCTGCCTGTTGATGATGTAAGGGATCTCGTAGTCCCTCCCAGCACTCCTTAACCAACCAGGAGGGGCAAGGATCGAGGGAGCAGGTGGTTGGTCTTGGTGGTTGGTAGCTACCGAGGTTGATAGTTCACCTACAATCAAAGAGCATTCTGAAACCCATGGAGGAGAATTAGGAGGCGGTGGCCGCTCTAGGTCATAATAGTTGTGAGACAGAAAATGAAGAATCTTCATGCAGAATACAGTTGGAAAGGGCTGGACGTTCACATGAGGAAGAGAGAAGTTCAGGAACAGAAGCAAAAGAGGAACAGAAGGGGAGCCCGTTGCCTGCTTCTCACTGTGTTGACACCTGTGAAATTGCAATCCAAGATGCAACAGATGAAAGTGAAGAGAACAGTAAGTGTCTTATCTCCAAGAATGGCTTCCATTGGACTTCTGGCATGAACATCAGTATCACGAACGACACGGAGGAAAAGCCAGATGAGCGTCCACTGTGGGGAGAGAGCTTCAAGTGAAACATACACCCTGAGGGAAGTCCTACTGGGGAGAAGGTCTATACGTGCCGGGAAACGGGGCGGACCTTGACCGCGAAGGCCATCCTCACCGAATACGAGATGAACCAGAAAGGGGAGAAGCCCTACAAATGCCAGGAGTGCGGCATGGGCTTCAGCTACAAGTCGTCCTTCAAGACTCACAAGGTGGTCCACACCTTGGAGAAGCCCTAAAAGTGCCTGGAGTGTGGGAAGAGCTTCCACTCGAGGCCGCACCTCAACAGGCACGAGCTGATCCACACGGGAGAGAAGCCGTACGCCTGCCTGGAGTGCGGGAAGCGCTTCAACCAGCGGCGATATCTCAAGGCCCACCAGCTGAACCACATGGGGGAGAAGCCCTACCAGTGCCTGGAGAGTGGGAAGAGCTTCAGCTACAAGTCCTTCAAGACCCACCAGGTCGTCCACACCTCGGAGAAGCCTCACAAGTGCCCCGAGTGCGGGAAGTCCTTCCACTGGCAGTCTCACCTCGACCGGCACCAGCGTATCCACACGGGAGAGAAGCCCTACCAATGCTTGGGGTGCGGGAAGGGCTTCATCGACAAAAGGGGCCTCACTACGCACCAAATGAACCACACGGGAGAGCGGCCCTACGCTTGCCTGGAGTGCGGGAAGGGCTTCAAGCACAAATCGGTCCCCAAAACTCACCAAGCGACGCACATGCCAAGGGTTGTCATAGAAATACCAGGGGACTGAAAAAGAACTCATGTTTAAGGCCATTACACTAGGCCTGGGTAAGAACGGAAAAATTTGTTTCTAAAATCGATTCGTTTTTTGGGGGGTTTTGCGTTTCGCTATTTAAAATAATTACAAAATTTTCCTTTTAAAAAAGTTCGATATTTACGAAATTTCGTAAATGGTAAAAAAATTACAAAACAATAACGAAACAATAACGAATCAATTCGTTAATGGCGGACGCGATCGCGCAATACGCTAAAAAAACTTCTGAAGCTTCCCTCTCCCTCTGTTGTTGACTGTTGGTGTGATATTATAATTTTTTTTCACTAATTAAAACAAAAAACTTGCCCCAGACATGCGGAAATAATAACGAAACGACCTCAGAACAATAACGAAACGAATACAATAACGAAATACGAAGCATTTACAAAACGTGTTTAAAAATTCGTTTTTTTTAAAAATTGCTCCAGAATGGTTCGTTATCGTTTTGTAATTGAAAAAATTAACGAATTATTAACAAATTACGAATTAACGAAACGAAACCGCCCAGCCCTACATTACACACCAATGATAGAATTGGGCCAAACTTCCCACACAGAACCTCTATGACCAACAGAAAATGCTGTGTTTTCTGGTGGTCTTTGGTGACCCTTCTGACACCCCTTGCGACCCCCCCCCACAAGGATCCCAACCCCCAGGTTGGAAAACGCTGTCTTAGAATGATGAGGGATAGTGGCTTTTTCTATTCATTTGTGTGCTTAATCTCTCTCTCATGAACACACTCACGCACTCATAGAGCAAAACTATAATGCATCATATGCCCCTTTCTGGTGGTGTTTAAAAGCCAGCGACCCGGGTGATCCTTCTCGTCTCCAGCCTTTCTTTAACAATTTTATCTCTCTGCCATTTTGCAGATGGCGTTTTCCCCCAAGTGTCCCCAGAGAAAAGAAGGGGGGAAATGTACGAAAATTACAAGGGGCGAGGGATGATCTTATCAGAGGTTGCCTCTTGTGATAAGGTGCCTCTAGCTGCAAATGTTCGGGGAAAAGAAATAAGTGCATGTATCATCTTTACAGTCAGCCTGTGATTTCTCTAAAGAGTCTGTTTAAAATAAAGTGAAGGATATGAGGTTATACTTCGTGCTATGTACTTCTGACTCAGTGGCTCTTGAACCCACCCACTCAGTAGCCTGCTATTTACCGAGAAAGTTTTCTTGGGAAGGAAAAAAGAAAGGGAAATTGGAATGAATGTCAAATGGAAGACTCACTCCGCGAATGTCCTTGGAAGCACTTGTCCATCCGCTCCTTTAGCAATTCACCGCCCTCCTGTTGTTCCCATTCCTTTAGCATTTGCAATGTGTTTATCAGTTACGCCGCAATTTACTGTAAATTGTTAGAACAGTCGAGCTTGAACACATAAAGTTCAAATAAAGTAATTCATTTTGCAAGGATGTGGCAGTGTTATAGAGCTGGAATTTAGGGGTCTTTGCCAGGAGGCAGAGACCAATCAGACTCATCAAAGAGTTCTTTTCCCTGGCGAGACAGAGAGAAGCACCCAATCCCTGATTTTTCCCAATAAAAGGTCTCACCAAGTTGAAGGAAGTGCCACCGAGATGTTTTATTTGCGATTCAGCTGAAAAGGATGCAGAGCAGCAATCATTCGCCAAGCAGAGCATGTGGTTACAGAAGTAAAGGCCATTTTTATAGAAAATACAGAGTTGTGAGTTTCAAAATTCCCACTCCCCCCTCCCGCCCAGCTCGAAGGGGATTGGCTGACGCGCAAACAGCTGGGAGGAGGCTTGACCGTCCCCCATGCATCAGGGCCAATCACAGGGCTTTCGCGGGGCACCAGAGCCTATCAGGAGGCTCCTGCTGCCTCGACGCTCCAGCGAATCAGAAGGGAGGGAGGCGGGATGAAGGGAGACAATGCATTCTGGAGTGGATTATGGAGTTTTAATGTCCTTAGGCTTATCAAGGCTGGGGATTGGCCTTCCAGAGAAGCCACTTTATTGTCCTGAGCAGGCCCATAGCCAGGATTTCGTTTCGGGGGGGGGGGGCTGAATTTTTTTCAGGGGGTTTCGGGGGGCTGAGTTTTGGGGGGGGGGCTGAGGCTGAGTGAAAGAGGGTCTAGCCTAGCAAACCTTTTGTATCATTACCCCAATACCCCCATGCATATGGGTCATTCGTTCAGTCGTCTCCGACTCTTGACCTCATGGACCAGCCCACGCCAGAGCTCCCTGTCGCCGTCACCCCCAGCTCCTTCAGGTCAGTCCAGTCACTTCAAGGATGCCATCCATCCTCTGCCCTTGGTCAGCCCCTCTTTCTTTTACCTTCCATTTTCCCCAGCATCATTGTCTTCTTTAAGCTTCCTGTTTCCTCATGATGTGGCCAAAGTACTTCACTTTGTCTCTAGTATCCTTCCCTCCAATGAGCAGTCGGGCTTTATTTCCTGGAGGATGGACTGGTTGGATCTTCTTGCGGTCCAAGGCACTCTCAGCACTTTCCTCCAACACCACAGCTCAAAAGCATCTCTTCCTTCGCTCAGCCTTCCCTAAGGTCCAGCTCTCACATCCGTAGGTGACTACAGGGAATACCATGGCTTTGACTAGGCGGATCTTTGTTGCCAGTCTGATGTCTCTACTCTTGACTATTTTATCGAGACTGGACATTGCTCTCCTCCCAAGAAGTAAGCGTCTTCTGATTTCCTGGCCACAGTCTGCATCTGCAGTAATCTTTGCACCTAGAAATACAAAGTCTGTCACAGCCTCCACGGTTTCTCCCTCTATTTTCCAGTTATCATTCTTGTTGCCATAATCTTGGTTTTTTTGACGTTTAGCTGCAACCCGGCTTTTGCGCTTTCTTCTTTCACCTTGATTAGAAGTCTCCTCAGCTCCTCCTCGCTTTCGGCCATCAGAGTGGTGTCATCTGCATATCTGAGGTTGTTAATGTTTCTTCCAGCAATTTTCACCCCAGCTTTGCATTCATCCAGCCCCGCACATCGCATGATGTGTTCTGCATACAAGTTAAAAAGGTTGGGTGAGAGTATGCAGCCTTGCCGTACGCCTTTCACAATCTTGAACCAGTCTGTTGTTCCGTGGTCAGTTCTGACTGTTGCTACTTGGTCCTGATACAGATTCCTAAGGAGAGACAAGGTGGCTTGGTATGCCCAGACCACACATGCATATGGATATATTGAGTATGGTGATCAGATCATGATATGAATAAACATAACAGTTTAAATAATGCACCAGTAAGGCCTTTTCACGAACCACCATGAGAATTTCAGGGGGGGGCTGAAGCCCCTCGAAGCCCCCCCCCCCCGGCTACATGCCTGGTCCTGAGATGGGTCTGTGATAAGCATTGATGGCTTAATCCGGGTTTTCCTCTTACAATCAGATAGGGCACAAAGGGGAAACTTTTGTGAATGTCCTTAGTGGAAAGGTTTGAAAGAAAAAACAGCTTGGAGGAAAAGAGGACTTTTCTAAGGTCATATTCCCCCCATTGTTATATGATTAAAAAGTCTGCCAAACAGAAATCCTAATGGTGGCCCAACTCCGAAGTCAAAAGGATTTCCTTTACTATTGTCCATGCAAAGAATGTCCAAAGAGAAGGGTCTTTTCATGATCGCTGATTGCTTTTCCAGAGGCAGGGCAGCTTCCTTGTAGATTTCCCCCAAGGAGAGGGGAAGGGGGCAAAAGGGTCAGGGCAAGGTCAAATACATGAAGGGAAATATAGAAATACAGGAGAAAATAGGAAAATATAGAAATCATAACACAGAGAGTAAACCCAACTACCTTCCCCAAGTGTCCATATTATTCATAGGAAGGTCCATAAAGGGAAATATATCCATGAGGAGGAAAGAGAGTCCCTTGTTTGTGAGATGGGGGCCATCAGGAGCCCAGGTGTGCCTCAGGTGGGAAAAATCAAATACTTTTGTGGCATGATTTTCAGTAATAAATTGGTTACTTTCTGCTGTAAACATATGAAAATAGTAGGCTTGGGTAACCACGGAAAAAAATTGGTTCTAAACTCGTTTTGTTTTTAGGGGGGCCTTGCGTTTCGTTTTTTAAAATAATTCCGAAATTTTCCTTTAAATTTTTTTGAAATTTACGAAATTTCGTAAATTACGAATCGATTCGTTAATGGCGGACGAATTGCGCAATATGCTAAAAAAAACCCTCCAAATGGGACAGGAGGAACTTCTGAAGCTTCCCTCTCCCTCTGTTGTTGACTGTTGGTGTGATAAAACAAACAACAACTATAAAACTTGCACCAGACATGCGAAAATAATCACGAAATAATTACGAAATAATTCGAAAAAAATTGAAAAAAATTGATTCGAATCTTTATTACTCCTCACACAATTCCTGCATGGCTCAATATTGGATCGTAAGCTAATTTAAATACGAATTAATAACGAATTACGAAATTAACGAACGAAACCGCCCAAGCCTAGAAAATAGGGCACAAAGCCTTGATTAAATGATACACACCAAACCGACCAAGGCTTAACCCTTATTATCCAGCCTGGCATCCTTGCCCTTAGCAAAACTATAAGTTACTATCTCTTATGGGGGGGGGGGTCATGTTCGACTTCAGCAGTAGCAGTTTATTGCAAAAGGGAGGCTTAAAATGGGAGGCACGCTATTTTCTTTGGGTTTTATTTATTTATTTATTCATTTATTTATTTACAGTATTTCTATTCCGCCCTTCTCACCCCGCAGGGGACTCAGGGCAGATTACAATGTACATATACATGGCAAACATTCAACATATATAGACAGACAATTAGAAGCTATTTAACTTTCCAACTTTATCATGAGGGTATTTTGTAGGCCTGTTTGATCAAGAAAAAATTTGTTTCTAAAATCGATTTGTAATTGGGGTGTTTTTTTGTTTCGATATTTAAAATAATTACAAAACTTTCCCCCAAAAAAGTTTTGGTATTTACGAAATTTTGTAAATATTAACGAATTTTTAGAATATTTTTTGTATTTTTTAAGAATAATATTAAAATAATATTAAAAAATATTTTAAAATGGAAAATTAACCAAAAAATGGCCCAAATGTGGACCAAACACAGGCAGGATACAGCAAATGAGAGCACACACCAACAGAAGAGTCTTTTCTTTTTTAGAATATTTTTAAAGAATAATATTAAAATAATATTTAAAAATAATATTAAAATAATATTAAAAATAATATTAAAAAATAATATTAAAAATATTTTAAAATGGAAAATTAACCAAAAAATGGCCCAAATGTGGACCAAACACAGGCAAGAGACAGCAAATGAAGCAAGCAGCACTCACAGCAGCAAGGAATGAATCCAATCCCAGTTGCTAGCAGCCAAGCCAACCCAATGCAAACTCCCTCGCCCTCTGCAGCAAGCTATGGGCCGCGCGGAGCCGCTTTGAAAGGGCTCGCCGGCCAATCAAAAACAGACAGCCACGGACCCATGGTGCACTGCTTGGGAGCGCCGGATTGGCTCCCAGGCACCAGCACTCCAGCAGCCTCCACCCCATTAACGAAACGAGCGGAGGCTCGTTAAAACTATGGGGGTTGCTGGTTCGATATTTAAAAACCCTTCCGGGTTTGGAAATATGTTTTGATATCGCTTCGGAAATGCCAAAAATAACGAATTAATAACGAATTAACGAATTAACGAACGTAACCGCACAGGCCTAGTATTTTGACTACCAGGGGAGATGTTACTTCACCGTCCATCCGCGACACCAATGAAGTACTTCCTCATTCTTTGCATGCTTGCTGGAGATTTTTATGGCCTCGTAAATTAGTTAAATTAGCCTCCCCACATAAGTGGTACCTAAATTTTCTACTTGACAGATGCAACTGTCTTTCAGGCTGCAAAGGTCGACAACAAGCTACACAAATTGGTTGGAAACTCACTCCGACCCGGGCTGGCTTCGAACTCATGACCTTTCGGTCGGTAGTGATCAAAATACAGCTGACCCCAGCCAGCTGCGCCACAGTCCCGGTACTTTTAAGGGATTTTTAGGCCCTCCCGGTGGCACAGCGGGTTAAACTACTGAGCTGCTGAACTTACTGACTAAAAGGTCAGTGGTTCAAATCTGGGGAGTGGGATGAGTTCCTGCTGTTAGGCCCAGCTTCTGCCAAGCTAGCAGTTAAAAAACATGCAAATTATTGTACCCCAGAACAGGAATAACCCTCTGACTTTAAGACACCACACGTTGAATAGGAAAGCAATCCTTTTGGGATTTATAGTTCAGGTACAATCAAAGAGCATCCTGAACATCACCAATGATGGAATTGAACCAAATTTGGCACACAGAACTCCCATGACCAACAGAAAAGACTGGAAGAGTTTTGGAGTTGTAGTTCACCTACATCCAGAGATCACTGTGGACTCAAACAATGGTGGATCTGGACCAAACTTGCACGAATACTCAATATGCCCAAATGTGAACACAAATGTGAACACTGGTGGTTTCGGGGAAATAGACCTTGACATTTTGTGGACATTGACCTTGATTTTTGGAGTTGTAGTTCACCTACATCCAGAGAGTACTGTGGACTCAAATAATGATGCATCTGGACCAAACTTGGCATGGATACTCAATATGCTCAAATGTGAACACTGGTGGAGTTTCGGGGAAAGAGACCTTGACATTTAGGAGTTGTAGTTGCTGGGAGTTATAGTTCAGGTACAATCAAAGTGCATCCTGAACTGGGTTGTTGTAGGTTTTTTCGGGCTATATGGCCATGGTCTAGAGGCATTTTCTCCTGACATTTCGCCTGGCTTCTATGGCAAGCATCCTCAGAGGTAGTGAGGTAGTGAACCTCACTACCTCTGAGGATGCTTGCCATAGATGCAGGCGAAACGTCAGGAGAAAATGCCTCTAGACCATGGCCATATAGCCCGAAAAAACCTACAACAACCCAGTGATTCCAGTCATGAAAGCCTTCAACAATACGGCATCCTGAATGTCACCAATGATGGAATTGAACCAAATTTGGCACACAGAACTCCTGTGACCAACAGAAAAGACTGGAAGGGTTTGGTGGGCATTGACTTTGAGTTTTGGAGTTGTAGTTCACCTACATCCAGAGATCACGGTGGAGTCAAACAATGGTGGATCTGGACCAAACTTGGCACGGATGCACAATATGCCCAAATATGAACACTGGTGGAGTTCGGGGAAAATAGACCTTGACCGTTGAGAGTTGTAGTTACTGGAATTTATAGTTCACCTACAATCAAAGAGTATTCTGAACTTCACCAACGATAGAATTGGGCCAAACTTGTCACACAGAACCCCCATACTAACAGAAAATTCTGTGTTTTCTGATGGTCTTTGGTGACCCCTCTGACATCCCTTCGTGACCCCTCCAGGGGTCCCGACCCCCAGGGTTAGAAACATGTTCTAGAGGCATTTTCTCCTGACGTTTCGCCTGCATCTAGGGCAAGCATCCTCAGAGGTAGTGAGGTGTTGTTTACTCAGAGGCATCATAGCATTGACAGCTCACTACCTCTGAGGATGCTTGCCATAGATTCCTACCTACAACAACCCAAGGAATTTATAGTTCACTTACAATCAAAGAGCATTCTGAACTTCTCCAACGATAGAATTGGGCCAAACTTGGCACACAGAACCCACATACTAACAGAAAAGTCTGTGTTTTCTGATAGTCTTTGGCGACCCCTCTGACGCCCCCTCATGACCCCCCCAGGGGTCGCGAACCTCAAGTTGAGAAACGCTGCTCTATAGTCAGAGGCGGCCCTAGGTAATTTTCAGCGGTAAGCAAACAATATCCCCCCCCCAAACCAATCACTGATATATATTTTCTGTTTGTCGTGGGAGTTCTGTGTGCCATATTTGGTTCAATTCCATCATTGGTGGAGTTCAGAATGCTCTTTGATTGTAGGTGAACTATACATCCCAGTAACTACACTTGCCGCATTTGCTCCCTTGCCTGGCCCGCTTTGGGTCCGGAGGCGTGCCTGAAGACCCCGGCGTGTGCACCAAAAGTCACCTCTTCTCCTGACTTTCTCCTCAGCCATTGGGACCGAGAGAGAGAGAGAGAGAGAGAGAGGTGGAGATGCCCACCTTTCCTGAAGGTAGGCGCAAAAACAAAGGAGGGAGCGGAGGTGGGAGATACCTCCAGCCGGAGAGGCTCTCTCTCTCTCTCTCTTGGTCCCAATGGCTGAAGAGAAAGTCAGAAGAAGCGACTTTTGGTGCGCACGCTGGGGTCTTCAGACACGCCTCCAGACCCGAAGTGGGCCAGGCACGGCGGCTCCGCCTCTTGGCCCACCCGCGGATTGGGGAGAGGAGAGGAGGCGGGTGGAGCGCCGGGGGATTGGGAAAGGGAGCCGGTCATGGGGAAGGGATCGAACGCGGAGAACGATTGAGCGCCGGCTCTGCTCGCGCACCCGGTGGCCGGGTGGAGCAGGAACGAGAGGGGCTAGGCGAGGCTCAAGGGCCCGGCCCCTTTGGGAAGAGGATCGCCCGGCAGCGAGGCAAGAAAGCCGAGGCGCCCCCCGGACTGCTAGGGCTGTTGTGAGCTGAGGGGGCGCTCCTCAAGTGGCGGTCGAGGGGCATTTACAGAGGCGCCTCTGCGCCCCTGGCAAAAAAAGTGTTCTGCGACCACTTACTTCGCGTAATGGACGAGCCGCCCCTGTCTATAGTATTCTTAGGCGGGAAGTTCCACATTTCAATAAGGTTTGCTATTATCCACAGTTTAGCTTCTCAAAGTGTTCTCAGTACAGTCCGCATCCTTCGCTGGCACTTTCTGAGCTTGGTGGATGATCAGGGCCAATTTCCAGGCCCATGAATCAGACCTTAGTGATTGGTCTCTAAAGTCCCCCCATCAACAATGTCAACGGCATTAGACGTTGTGAATTGTGCAATGATCCAGCATGCCGCTTTTTAGAAATTCTCAATAGAGATAACGCAATGATTAAGTGGCATTGACAGCTCTCTCTTCTTTCTCTAATGCCATGCGGGGGCCCTGGGCGCATTAGCAAAAGCAATCGATTGTTTTCTTTCCCTGCCAGCAATTTTCTACTCCTAGGCTTATCCAAAAGTAATCTAATTGCATGAGGTGGCCCCGATGTTGCCTTGGGGTCAATTGCTGCGCTTGAGTTTGGGACGAGGAGTTTTTGAGCGGCCGCATTCTTAGCAATGGAATTTCCCGTTTTTGGCTCAACTGAAATTCTGCACGTGAGCCCCATAAGTCTTCCGAGATCCCTTCATGATGCCTCTGGGTAAACAGGACTTTTCCTTTGAATGTATATCACTTGGATCTGGCGTAGAAGGTAATTGCTAGTCGGCACCGAAAGGCCGGTCTTAATAGGTATATAGATTAGAATGTTATTTTCTTGGAAGGGCATTGGGGAAGGTGCATTAGAAAGTTCATACATCTGGGTTGGTGGGGAAAAATGCTTCCATTTTCTGAATTTAACTGCTGACGGAAATGCATTTTAGGCATGTACATTTTTGCTTCTTCCATTCTTACAGGCAAGAAGAAATCAGAAGTCTTCTGCATGATTTTAATAGTTTTTGCATTGTTTTAATAAGTTATTATTATTATTATTTTACTGACACAAAATAATAATAATAATAATAATAATAATAATAATAATAATTTATTTGTACCCCGCTACCATCTCCCCAAGGGACTCTGTGCAGCTTACATGAGGCCAATAATAATAATAATAATAATAATAATAATAATAATAATAATAATGTATTTGTACTCCGCTACCATCTCCCCAAGGGACTCGGTGCGGCTTACATGAGGCCAATAATAATAATAATAATAATAATAATAATAATAATACTTTATTTGTACCCCGCTACCATCTCCCCAAGGGACTCTGTGCAGCTTACATGAGGCCAATAATAATAATAATAATAATAATAATAATAATAATAATAATGTATTTGTACTCCGCTACCATCTCCCCAAGGGACTCGGTGTGGCTTACATGAGGCCAATAATAATAATAATAATAATAATAATAATAATAATAATAATGTATTTGTACTCCGCTACCATCTCCCCAAGGGACTCGGTGTGGCTTACATGAGGCCAATAATAATAATAATAATAATAATAATAATAATAATAATAATTTATTTGTACCCCGCTACCATCTCCCCAAGGGACTCTGTGCAGCTTACATGAGGCCAATAATAATAATAATAATAATAATAATAATAATAATAATACTTTATTTGTACTCCGCTACCATCTCCCCAAGGGACTCGGTGCGGCTTACATGAGGCCAATAATAATAATAATAATAATAATAATAATAATAATAATAATTTATTTGTACCCCGCTACCATCTCCCGACGCCTGAGCCTCAAGCGTAAGTGATGAATCCAAGAGGACTCCCAAACTGCGGACCTGTGACTTCAGGGGGAGTGTAACCCCGTCCAGCACAGGTTGCCACCCTATACCCCGATCCGGTTTACGATCGACCAGGAGGACCTCTGTCTTGTCGGGATTGATCTTCAGCTTGTTCTTCCTCATCCAGACAGCCACAGCGGTCAGACACTCATCCAGCACCCAAGGGGCTTCCTTGGAATTAGGTGGAAAAGAGTAGTAGAGTTGTGTGTCATCTGCATAGCTGCTGGATGGGGTTGCACTCCCCCTGAAATCACAGGTCCGCAGTTTGGGGGTCCTCCTGGATTCTTCACTTACGTTTGAGGCTCAGGCATCGGTGGTGGCCGGGAGGACCTTTGCATAATTAAGACTCGTGCGCCAACTGCGACCATACCTCGGGAAGGCGGATCTGGCCAAAGTGGTCCATGCCTTAGTCACCTCTAGACTGGATTACTGCAATGCACTCTACGTGGGGCTGCCCTTGAAAACGGCCCAGAAATTTCAGATGATCCAACGGGCGGCAGCCAGGTTGTTAACTGGGCTCCTTACAGGGAGCGGTCAACCCTCCTGTTTAAGGAGCTCCACTGGCTGCCATTCATTTCCGGTCCCAATTCAAGGTGCAGGTTCTTACCTACAAAGCCCTGAACGGTTTGGGACCCGCCTACCTGCGTGACCGCATCTCTGTGTACGAACCCACACGATCTCTTCGATCATCTGGAGAGGCCCTGCTCTCGATCCCACCAGCATCACAGGCGTGATTGGTGGGGACGAGAGAGAGAGCCTTTTCAGTGGTGGCCCCTCGACTCTGGAACTCACTCCCTAAGGACATCAGGCAGGCCCCAACCCTGGCAGTCTTTAGGAGGAGCTTGAAGACATGGTTGTTCCAGTGTGCCTTCCCGGAATAATGATCCCATAGCACTTTGTCCCTCCAAAGCACTTTACATTTTTAGGTCTGCTCGTATGTCTTTCCACAAACACCACTATCACCTTTTCGTCCATGTTTCAGCACTATTTCCAATTTTAATTTTACATTTGGCCTTCCCACAGTTTTAATTGTATGTTGTCTTATTGATAATGTTATATGTTTATTGTTTATGTTTTTATTTTAATTGCTTGTATTGTTGTGTTTTGGGCTCAGCCTCATGTAAGCCGCACCGAGTCCCTTGGGGAGATGACAGCGGGGTACAAATAAAGTATTATTATTATTATAAATTATTATTAGTATTAGTATTATTAGTATTATTATGGACCGGGTTGTGGTGCCACTGTTTGGGAGTCAGCTGCATTAAAATCACTACTGACCTAAAAGTCAAGAGTTCGAAGCCAGCTGGGGTCGGAGTAAGCTCCTGACCATTTGTCTATCTTGCTGTCGACCTTTGCAGCCCGAAAGACAGTTGCATCTGACAAATAGGAAATTTAGAAACTTATGCAGGGAGGCTAGTTTAACTAATTTACAACGCCATAAAACTCTCCAGCAGCATGCAAAAGAATGAGGAAGTACTAGGCTTGGGTAACCACAGAAAAATTTGGTTCTAAACTCATTTTGTTTTTAGGGGGCCCTTGCATTTCGTTTTTTTTAAGAATTCCGAAATTTTCCTTTTAAAAAATTTGAAATATACAAAATTTCGTAAAATTACGAATCGATTCGTTAATGGCGGACGCGATTGCGCAATATGCTAAAAAAACCCTCCAAATGGGACAGGGGGAACTTCTGAAGCTTCCCTCTCCCTCTGTTGTTGACTGTTGGTGTGATAAAACAAACAACAACTATAAAACTTGCACCAGACATGCGAAAATAATTAAGAAATAATTACGAAATAATTTCGAAATAATTACGAAATAATAACAAAATAATTACGAAATAAATTGAAAAAATGGTTTTGAATCTAATTTACTCCTCACACTATTCCTGCATGGCTCAATATTGGATCGTAAGCTAATTTAAATACGAATTAATAACGAATTACGAAATTAACGAACGAAACCGCCCAAGCCTTATATATATATATATAAAAGACCATAACTTCCTCTTGATCTATGACCAGCCCAAGCCAGAGCTCCCTGTAAGCTGTCACCACCCTTAGCTTCTTTAAGGTCAAGCCACTCACTTCAAGATGCCATCCATCCATCTTGCCCTTGATTGGCCCCTCTTCCTTTTTCCTTCCATTTTCCCCAGCATCATTATCTTCTCCAAGCTTTCCTTCCTTCTCATTATGTGGCCAAAGTACTTAATCTTTGCCTCTAATATCCTTCTCTCCAGTGAGCAGTAAGACTTTATTTCCTGGATGGACTGGTTGGGTCTTCTCGCAGTCCAAGGCACTCTCAGAACTTTCCTCAACACCACAGCTCAAAAGCATCTCTCTTCCTTCGCTCAGCCTTCCCTAAGGTCCAGCTCTCACATCCGTAGGTGACTACAGGGAATACCATGGCTTTGACTAGGCAATGGATCTTGGTTGCCAGTCTGATGTCTCTACTCTTGACTATTTTATCGAGACTGGACATTGCTCTCCTCCCAAGAAGGAAGCGTCTTCTGATTTCCTGGCCACAGTCTGCATCTGCAGTAATCTTTGCACCTAGAAATACAAAGTCTGTCACGGCCTCCACGTTTTCTCCCTCTATTTTCCAGTTGTCAATCATTCTTGTTGCCATCATCTTGGTTTTTTTGATGTTTAGCTGCAACCCAGCTTTTGCGCTTTCTTCTTTCACCTTGATTAGAAGGCTCCTCAGCTCCTCCTCGCTTTCGGCCATCAGAGTGGTGTCATCTGCATATCTGAGGTTGTTAATGTTTCTTCCAGCAATTTTCACCCCAGCCTTGCATTCATCAAGCCCCGCACATCGCATGATGTGTTCTGCATACAAGTTATTGCCCAAGCCTAGGTAGTACTAAAGTTGACCAAAAGCTGATTCGTAACCCTTTTTTGTACTAATGCTAGAAAGTGGTTCCTGGTCAAAATAGACTCTGGTCAAAGAAGTCCCTGGTCAAAAAAAGGTTGGGATCCACTCAAAGGGTTGACTCTATGTTTTACTCTCTAAGCAATTTAGTTCTTTCCAGCAGCTGTTTAGATTGGCTTAAAAGCAACGTCCTGCAGTCTGGTCTAATTTTTCCCCGTTCCTCTTTTGTCTCCTTTTTCTTTCCTAGCTTTAGTCACTAAGAGACCACCTCAGCCTTTATACCCAGTGGAGAACCAGACTACCTTTATCGATATCCAGCTGGGTAAGTTCCTTTTCAGGAAGAAGGGTCAAGGGTGGTGGTGGTGGTGAATGAAATAAGCATGGTTTGTTGTTGAGTGTGATTACATGCAAATCTATTGGCTGCTTTCTCAAGGGTGGCAGTGGAATTTATTGCAACAGATGTTTAATAATATGTGCTTGTGAAACGTCATGGAATTGGGTATCAGCCAGCACATCAACGACTTAAATCTAATAATAGTTTTCTAAGATCTACAGAGACACTTGCTGGAACACCTCAGCAAGCGAGAGTCCAAAAGTGGCAGGCTCAAACCCAGCACCTCAATCCATGGGTGATACCATGTATTCTGTATTCTGCATTTTGTATTTGTGTATTTGTCTGTTTGTTTGCTTTGTTCTGTTAGAAATGTAATATAATTGACTGGTTGGTGATGACTCGATAAATATATCAAGGAATTGTGTACATAGTCTCTTCAGAATGACTTGTTGTAGATCGTTGTGGATTGATCCAGCCCTGCTTAGAAGAGCACAAGCATAGAGTAGGGGAAGAGGCATCCTAGTATTGTTTACCGTGTCAGGAGCAGATTAAACAGTTGTATGGCATTTTTTAACAAACAAGCAAACAAACAAACGAACAAAACACAAAGTTTGCAAGCTTCGTAGTTGATTAAATGTCCTTTGACCAGTATCTGGCCACTTGGAGTGCCACTGGTGTTGCTGCAAGAAGGTCCTCCCTTGTGCATGTGGCAGGTTGCATTGTAGCAGGTGGTCTGTAGTTTGCTCTTCTCCGCACTCGCATGTCGTGGATTCAACTTTGTGGCCCCATTTCTGAAGGTTGGCTCTGCATCTCGTGATGCCAGAGCGCAGTCTGTTCAGCGCCTTCCAAGTCACCCAGTCTTCTGTGTGCGCAGGGGGAGTCTCTCATTTGGTATCAGGTTCTGGGTTTGAGCCTGCCACTTTTGGACTCTCGCTTGCTGAGGTGTTCCAGCGAGTGTCTTTGTAGATCTAAGAAAACTATGTCTTGATTTAAGTCGTTGATGTGCTGGCTGATATCCAAACAGGGGATGAGCTGGAGATGTCTCTGCCTTGGTCTTTTCACTATTGGCTGCTACTCTCCAGCAGATGTCAGGTGGTGCAATACCAGCTAAGCAGTGTAATTTCTCCCGTGGTGTAGGGCGCAGACACCCTGTGATAATGCGGCATGTCTCATTAAGAGCCACATCCACTGTTTTAGCGTGGTGAGATGTGTTCCACACTGGGCATGTGTACTCAGCAGCAGAGTAGCACAGCACAGGGGCAGATGTCTTCACTGTGTCTGGTTATGATCCCCAGGTTGTGCCAGTCAGCTTTTGTACAATATTGTTTCTAGCACCCACTTTTTGGTTGATATTCAGGCAGTGCTTCTTGTAGGTCAGAGCACGGTCCAGAGTGACTCCCAGGTATTTGGGTGCGCTGCAATGCTCCAGTGGGATTCCTTCCCAGGTGATCCTCAGAGCTCGGGATGCTTGTCTGTTCTTAAGGTGAAAAGCACAAGTCTGTGTTTTAGATGGGTTAGGGATCAGCTGGTTTTCCATATAATGGCAGTAAGAGCACCTAGAGCTTCAGAGAGCTTCTGTTCAATCATCTCAAAGCTCCCTGCTTGGGTGGTGATGGCACGATCATCAGTATAGATGAAGCTCTCTGTCCCTTCTGGCAGTGGCTGGTCATTTGTGTAAATGTTGAACATGGATGGAGCAAGCACGCTCCTCTGAGGCAGGCCGTTCTTCTGTTTTCTCTATCTGCTTCTCTGGCCCTGGAACTCAACAAAAAAGCTCCTGTTTTGTAGCAGGTTTCCTATGAGGCGGGTGAGGTGGTCGTCCTTTGTGATATTATACATATTTCTCAGGAGGAGGCGGTGGTTTACAGTAGCAATGGCTTGTCATTTGTGTAAATGTTGAACATGGATGGAGCAAGCACGCTCCCCTGAGGCAGGCCGTTCTTCTGTTTTCTCCATCTGCTTCTTTGGCCCTGGAACTCAACAAAAAAGCTCCTGTTTTGTAGCAGGTTTCCTATGAGGTGGGTGAGGTGGTAATCATTAACAAGTATACAGTGTTCCCTCACCTATCGTGGGTGTTACGTTCCAGAACCACGCACAAAAAGTGAAAATCCACAAAGTAGGCATGCTATATATGTTCCGAGGGTGAGGCAGAAGCAAGGAGAGATTTAAAGGCACTGCACACTTTTTTTTGCTAGCTTACTTAGGCAATCCCTCGTTTTCCGAGGATGATTGTCTTCCAACATTCTTGTGGGTTCGTATGTGGCTGTGGAGCCCTATTCCTGTTCTGCATCTTCTTCCGCATTGAGGGCATTGGTTTCCAGGTGGAAGGTGGTCTCGGTTGGGATTGGCTTGACGCGCTTTTCTCTTGGCACGTTTCTCTCTTTCGCCCTCCACTCGTGCCTCCTCAAATTCTGCAGCACTGCTGGTCATAGCTGACCTCCAAGTGGAGCAGTCAAGGGCCAGGGCTTCCCAGTTCTCTGTGTCTATGCCAGAGTTTTTAAGGTTGGCTTTGAGCCCATCTTTAAATCTCTTTTCTTGCCCACCGACATTCCGTTTTCCATTCTTGAGTTCGGAGTAGAGCAACTGCTTTGGGAGACGGTGGTTGGGCATCTGGACAATGTGGCCAGTCCTGTGGAGTTGATGGCGGAGGAGCATCGCTTCAACGCTGGTGGTCTTTGCTTCTTCCAGCACGCTGATATTTGTCTCTCTTCCCAAGAGATTTGCAAGATTTTTTGGAGGCAGTGCTGATGGAATCATTGTAGGAGTTGCATGTGATGTCTGTAGACAGTCCATGTTTCGCAGGCATATAGCAGGGTTGGAAGGATATGCCAAGAGGTAGGCGTGTCAAGTAGGGCTGGGCAACCACGGAAAAATTTGTTTCTAAACTCGATTCGTTTTTTGGGGTTTTTTGCGTTTCGATATTTAAAAGAATTCCGAAATTTTTCTTTAAAAAAGTTCGATATTTACGAAATTTCGTAAAATTACGAAACAATACGAAACGAATACGAAACGAATACGAATCGATTCGTTAATGGCGGACGCGACCGCGCAATACGCTAAAAAACCTCCATATAGGACAGGGGGAACTTCTGAAGCTTCCCTCTCCCTCTGTTGTTGACTGTTGGTGTGATATTTATAATTTTTTTTCACTGATTAAACAAACAACAACTATACAACTTGCCCCAGACATGCGGAAATAATAACGAAACGATTTCAAAACAATGACGAAACGAATACAAAAAATACGAAGCAATAACGAAATGAATTGAAAAATTTTTTAGATGCTCCTGAATGGTTCGTTATCACTTTGTAACCCAAAAAATAACGATATTTTAACGAATTACGAAATTACGAAACCAAACCGCCCAGCCCTAGTGTCAAGCCAATCCTGACTGGGACCGCCTTCCACCTGGAAACCAATGCCCTCTCTGCGGGAGAACATGCAGATCAAGAATAGGGCTCCACAGTCACCTACGGACCCACCAGTACACTAATCTTGGAAGACTATCCTACTCGGACAACGAGGGATCGCCTAAGTAAGTAAGTAAGTACTTACTCAATAGGGCATGCTTGTAACTTCTCATGCCCAGTTCAATGTTTAAGAAAATGTGTTTATTTTGGCTGTAAAGAATGGCTGTTGCCTATGTCCTGTTTGTGATTTAGACGAGAAGGGGAAAGCAGGGCATAAGTACAGTCTATGCGAAACTATGTTCTTCAATAAACTATTTATGTGACCTAATTGCAGGCTCAAAGCTTAGATAATACCCCGAGCTGGCTTTGTTCTTCTTAAGAAGCCTTTTCTTCCATTCTTTTGTGCGACAACCAAGATCAAAACAATCCCATCAAACTGAGGCAGAAGCTGAAAACCGGAGCAGCAATCCACTTGTTTTCTCTGTCCTCCACTCCCCAGTGTTAGAAATGTATAATGAGATTCAAGGAGAACTCGAAGAAGAAGATAAAGAACATCAGCCCAATTATATTAATTTCTTTTTTCCTCACGCTGTGCAGACAATAATTTCATCCGGAGGAGTTATCTGATCAACTTTTTACTCATAAGTACTGACCCATAGCATTGCTTCTTCTAAAAATCCACATAGCCCACTTAGGCATGTAGGTCTAAGTGGGTTCAACAATATGAAAAGAATAATCTTTGAGCAGTGTTCTGTCGTGCGCTGTCATGTCTTTTCTATAGGACGTATACAGAGGTGGCCCTAGGTAATTTTCAATGGTAAGCAAACAGTATTTTGGTGCCCCTCCCCCAACCAATCACTCTATCTATTAGGCCTGTTTGATCAAGAAAAAATTTGTTTCTAAAATCGATTTGTAATTGGGGTGTTTTTTTGTTTCGATATTTAAAATAATTACAAAACTTTCCCCCCAAAAAAGTTTTGGTATTTAAGAAATTTTGTAAATATTAACGAATTTTTAGAATATTTTTTGTATTTCTTAAGAATAATATTAAAATAATATTAAAAAATATTTTAAAATGGAAAATTAACCAAAAAATGGCCCAAATGTGGACCAAACACAGGCAGGATACAGCAAATGAGAGCACACACCAACAGAAGAGTCTTTTCTTTTTTAGAATATTTTTTAAGAATAATATTAAAAAATAATATTAAAAATAATATTAAAAAATAATATTAATATTAAAATAAAAAAATAATATTAAAAAATAATATTAAAAAATAATATTAAAAATATTTTAAAATGGAAAATTAACCAAAAAATGGCCCAAATGTGGACCAAACACAGGCAAGAGACAGCAAATGAAGCAAGCAGCACTCACAGCAGCAAGGAATGAATCCAATCCCAGTTCGTTGCTAGCAGGCAGCCATTGCCAAGCCAACCCAATGCAAACTCCCTCGCCCTCGCCTCTGCACCAAGCTACGGGCCGCGCGGAGCCGCTTTGAAAGGGCTCGCCGGCCAATCAAAAACAAACAGCCACGGACCCATGGTGCACTGCTTGGGAGCGCCGGATTGGCTCCCAGGCACCAGCACTCCAGCAGCCTCCACCCCATTAACGAAACGAGCGGAGGCTCGTTAAAACTATGGGGGTTGCTGGTTCGATATTTAAAAACCCTTCCGGGTTTGGAAATATGTTTTGATATCGCTTCGGAAATGCCAAAAATAACGAATTAATAATGAATTAACGAATTAACGAACGAAACCGCACAGGCCTACTATCTATCTATCTATCTATCTATCTATCTATCTATCTATCTTTCTTTCTATCTATCCATCTATCCATCTATCTATCTATCTCTATCTATATCTATATCTATATCTATTAGGGCTGGGCGGTTTCGTTTCGTTAATTCGTAATTCGTTAAAAAATTCGTTAATTTTTCAATTACAAAACGATAACGAACCAGTCTGGAGCAATTTTTTAAAAAACGAATTTTTAAATCGTTTCGTAAATGTTTTGTATTTCGTTATTGTATTCGTTTCGTTATCGTTTTGAGGTCGTTTCGTTATTATTTCCGCATGTCTGGGGCAAGTTTTATAGTTGTTTTTGGTTTTCTAAGGGTTTTTATAGTTGTTTTTGGTTTAATTAAGCTTCAGAAGTTCCCCCTGTCCCATTTGGAGGTTTTTTAGCGTATTGCGCGGTCGCGTCCGCCATTAACGAATCGATTCGTTATTGTTTCGGAAATTGATTCGTTATTGTTTTGTAATTTTTTCACATTTACGAAATTTCGTAAATATCGAACTTTTTTAAAGGAAAATTTTGTAATTATTTTAAATAACGAAACGCAAAAAACCCCAAAAAACGAATCGATTTTAGAAACAAATTTTTCCGTTGTTACCCAGGCCTAATATCTATATCTATATCTATATCTATTGTTGTAACTCAGCGTCCTGGCAGTGAACCTACTAGTGGGTGTAGGAGGAGAAGGAGCGATGCAGAGTTGGAGGAGGAACAGCGTCAGCTGAAACGCATTCGGGATGTTATCATGGCGCCCAGTGATTCTGAGGACTTTGCAGGGTTTGGACCCGAAGACTTAGAGGAACTGGATTACAGGGGAGTAAAACGTTTTGCCAGTGAGACTGACAGTGATGAAGAAGTAATGAGCAAGCATCTTAAAGACATAGCTGACAATTGCAGTTCAGATAAACAGGGATCCAATGATGGGGATATGGAAGAGGGGCTGGACTGGACTCGGGTTAGGGAAATTCAGGACATATGCACACAGCCCACGTCTAGTGATGAATTCGAGGGGTTTCATGATACATGGCAGGCAGGTACTTCTTGGGAGGATTCTGGACAAGATCAACGTTGGCAGCGCTGGCGTGGTAATGAGGTCACAGCTGAGGATAATGATCCAGGTGTAAGTGATGAGAGCCAATCCAGTGATAGCGACTGCTGATAAAATGAGGGCTTTGGGATGGGTAGTTTTGCAGAGGACAAAGCGTTGTATCGGGTGTTTTGTGCTGCCTTACCTCCGTTTGGGTCCTGGGAATACAGCTATCGTGTCTTTGTGTGCCTCGACTGTGGATTGGACTACGTGAGTGACTTCGTCTTGCCCCTCGCGATTCTCACGCTTCTCCCACAAGACATTGTTGTCTCGCGGGAGAAGACGCAAGAATCGCGAGGCCTGGCTTAGAAGGAATGCGCCCTAAGCAGTGCTCCTTCCTAGCCAGGCCTCCCGAAAATCGTGAAGCCTGGCTAGGAAGGAGCGCTTCTTAGGCCGCTCTCCTCCCTAGCCAGCCCTTGCGATTCTCGCGTTTTCTCCCATGAGACATTGTGCTCTCGCGGAAGAAGACGTGAGAATCACGAGGCCTGGCTCGGAAGGAATGCGGCCTAAGCAGTGCTCCTTCCTAGCCAGGCCTCCCGAAAATCGCAAAGCCATGCGTGGAGAACTCCTCAAGAGCGCCCCCCCCAGACAGGCGCCCTACGCAGAAGCGTAGATTTGGCCTGTAACAGCTGTGCTTTTCTATAGGACATATGCTTTCATCCCAGAGGGAAGCCAGGGGGCCTCAAAGAGAGGTTTTCAGGGATTTTTCTGAAGTGATGGTCTTTAGAGTCTTTAATGATACAACAAAGTCTTTATTATGGAACAAACAACAAATCTTCAATGGTTCAAACAACACTTCAAGGCTTTCTTAGTCTAATCCTCAATGGACTGGTACCTGACTTTGATTAACTGTACTTTCTCTGTATGAGGCGCGGCTTAAGGAGCTGGGCATGTTTAGCCGGAAGAAGAGAAGGCTGAGAGGAGATATGATAGCCATGTATAAATATGTGAGAGGAAGCCACAGGGAGGAGGGAGCAAGCTTGTTTTCTGCTTCCTTGGAGACTAGGACGCGGAACAATGGCTTCAAACTACAAGAGAGGAGATTCCATCTGAACATGAGGAAGAACTTCCTGACTGTGAGAGCCGTTCAGCAGTGGAACTCTCTGCCCCTGGAGGGAGTGTGGTGGAGGCTCCTTCTTTGGAAGCTTTGAAACAGAGGCTGGATGGCCATCTGTCAGGGGTGATTTGAATGCAATATTCCTGCTTCTTGGCAGATGGGTTGGACTGGATAGCCCATGAGGTCTCTTCCAACTCTTTGATTCTATGATTCTATGATTCTATAACCTCTCCCAGGCTGTTTACTATCTATGCCTCATTGGTGTGGGTCCTACTACCGATTCCAAATGCGTCTGGGTATCGAGTAGACCTACCAGCCAAGGCTTGTAGATATTTCAGATGGAGTTCCGTGGATCTGTAATGCTGTCCTCCCTCAGAGAATTCTTTGAAACTTCAGGGCTGTTTTCCCTCTGATTGCTGTGAGGCTGAGAGGCTGTGAGCTCTCAGCCAGAGCCTTGGGACCTTTTCCCTGGAATTTCTGTTTCTGTTTCCCCGGATGTTCTTGAGAAAAGAAGCTTTTCTACGGGACGAGCTGGTCTACGTCCTATAGTTTAGCTTCCTTATGTGAGACTGTCCAAAAAATGGCTCCTTTCCCTCCCAGAGCCCTGAACAAGGGGCGGAACCAAAGCTTAATTATGATGGACAGGAGGCCTGCCCTATGACTGCAAACAGATAACAGAAAGAAAATAAAGTTGGAGCTCCTGGTACAGCCATACCAGCACAAGCAGCAATGTATGTTTTAAGCCTGTTGCAATTCCCTTCTCCCTCACTGTTTAGTAGCAAAGAATGTCCAACCGCCAGTTCCACAGTTGTTCACCTATTGGTTTGTATTTTGGGATATCTCTGAGGACAGATGTGTGGCCTCGGGTTGACTCAATGCCACTTGTTGTAGGTCTGCATGTTCAGCTGTGTCTGGTGTTTGTGATGGGAATGGGGATGATGTTCCTGATGGTGGGCCTGGGTCTGTTGGCAGTGGGGATGAGGGTTTGCTTGGGCCTGAGTTAAGCTCAGACAAGAGGCCCGAGCTGTCTCAGGAAGATTCACAAGGCCACATTCCTGGGAGAGGCCCTTCACAGCTTTTCTCAGAACAACTGTCTAAGCACTTCCCTGCTCCCCTTCCTTTTCCGAAGATGAGGAATCCCTAACACTGGCTTTGAACTTATGACCTCTCAGTCAGTAGTGATGTAATGCAGCAGGCTACTAACTAGCTGCGCCACAGCCCGGTCCTTAACCATTTACAGAGCCATCTTCATGGGGGTCCTGGACCCCTAGCTCTTGCCAATGTGGAAATGTGGTGTCGCTCCTTTCCTCTGATACCCATTTAATCCCAGTCTCTTTATCTCAGTTGGTTGGAAGAGAGAAAGAAGAGCAATGGCAGAAAGCCATCTCCCCCTTAACATGGCAACAGATTTTACATTAATCATTCCCTCTGAACAGTTTGTTCAACATGTTTCCAAAAAACAACAAAGATAATGTACAACATTGCCTGAAATGCCTTCTTTGTTGTTGGTTCTCTGCTTTTGAGAACTTGCAAATTTTGCATTTTGAGAGGACAGATTTGGAAACATGACTGGAGATGGCTCGGCATTTATGTTCAGGGGAAAGAACAGACATTAAGTCGGGCTACGTTTACAAGCCGATCTCGTTCTTACTTAAAATAATACTAATACTAATACTAACAAGGCTGTTTTTGAAATGTCTCCACTCTGTGACTTTTGCATTCATTTCACTAGGCTTGTCGGGAGAATGAGTTATTGGGATGTGAATGGCTCATATACTCTGTAAATTACAGGAGAGTAACATTCTGCTCTGCTATTTTGACCTTTTCAGCATTCTGCAATTTGCTCGGCTGTGCCATTCAGCTTTTTCCATTGTTTACAGCTTTATTAAATGGGCAGAAAGGAGCCAAATGGGCAGCCAATCAAAATACACAGTACTGAGAAAGGTCAGGACCATGCATCAGGCTATTTTCCCCACAGTTGGCTATCGAAGATGATGGCATCTAGATATATTTAACGGGATGGTTTTTAATGAGAGAGAAATAGGCCATGGGATTTCCTAATTGGCTTCAATGGAGCAACAATTGAGCATGAATAATTCTTCTGTATTGATTAACACAGAGAGAAAAAGAGAGAAAGACACACAAACATTGAATTATTTCACTTTGGGTGGATGCTATCAATGTTCTTTCCAGATGTTTTGGACTGCAGTTCCCATTTACTTTAGCTAGCATAGCCAGCTGGGGAGTCGTGGGAGGTTTTATCAATACAGGATCAAGAATCAGAACATGGTTAGGTATCGTCGGAATCTTCATAATTCGGAATCAAGTCAGAAAAATTACCTTTTTGAAGCAATTTTGAAGTTTTTAAGAAAACCGGAAGTCCCTTTGCCCTTCCGAAGCTTTTTCCTCCATTTTTGTTACGACTCATGAAGTGAGTTGGAAATTATTCAGCTTTCTCCCACTTCTGGTCCCTGGCCTCACACAAGCCAGAGAAGCCAGTTTTAAACCGGAGAAGAAAATAATTTACTCCACTTGCTTTTCCCTGCTTCTGGTCCCTGGCCTTGTGCTCAAGCCAGAGAAGCCAGTTTTAAACCAGAGAAGAAAAGAATTTACTCCACTTGCTTTTCCCCGCTTCTGGTCTTTCGCCTTGCTCAAGCCAGAGAAGCCAGTTTTAAACCAGAGAAGAAAAGAATTTACTCCACTTGCTTTTCCCTGCTTCTGGTCCCTGACTGTGCTCAAGCCAGAGAAGCCAGTTTTAAACCAGAGAAGAAAAGAATTTACTCCACTTGCTTTTCCCTGCTTCTGGTCCCTGACTGTGCTCAAGCCAGAGAAGCCAGTTTTAAACCAGAGAAAAAAAGAATTTACTCCACTTGCTTTTCCCTGCTTCTGGTCCCTGACTGTGCTCAAGCCAGAGAAGCCAGTTTTAAACCAGAGAAGAAAAGAATTTACTCCACTTGCTTTTCCCTGCTTCTGGTCCCTGACTGTGCTCAAGCCAGAGAAGCCAGTTTTAAACCAGAGAAAAAAAGAATTTACTCCACTTGCTTTTCCCCGCTTCTGGTCCTGGCTTCTCTCCAGCCAGAGAAGCCGGTTTTAAACCAGAGAAAAAAAGAATTTACTCCACTTGCTTTTCCCCGCTTCTGGTTCCTGGCCTCGCTCAAGCCAGAGAAGCCAGTTTTAAACCGGAGAAGAAAAGAATTTACTCCACTTGCTTTTCCCCGCTTCTGGTCCCTGGCCTCACTCAAGCCGGAGAAGCCAGTTTTAAACCGGAGAAGAAAATAATTTACTCCACTTGCTTTTCCCTGCTTCTGGTCCCTGGCCTTGTGCTCAAGCCAGAGAAGCCAGTTTTAAACCAGAGAAGAAAAGAATTTACTCCACTTGCTTTTCCCTGCTTCTGGTCCCTCGCCTTGCTCAAGCCAGAGAAGCCAGTTATAAACCAGAGAAGAAAAGAATTTGCTCCACTTGCTTTTCCCCACTTCTGGTCCCTGGCTTTGCTCAAGCTAGAGAAGCCAATTTTAAACCAGGGAAGAAACGAATTCACTTGCTTTTCTCTGCTTCTGGTCCCTGGCATCGGTTCAAGCCAGAGAAGCCAGCTTTAAACCAGAGAAGGAAGGAATTTCCTCCTCTTGCTTTTCCCCGCGCTTCTGTAGTAAAACAACTACTTTCAAAGTAAAGACCACCCAATGAAACAGGAAATAACACTTTCAAACCATTAATGAAAGGATTCGGAAGTCTCGGAAGTTTCGAAAAGTTTTGAACATTTTTCTGTGAAAATCGGAATTGTCTTTAAAATCAAATCATCAGCGCCCCTAAATCTGAAATGAGTTTTGAACCAATTTTTTTGGATCAAACAAGCCTAATGTGTATAAATGTTCTTTATTTCCCTAATTCAGGTCTGAGCTCAATTTACCTAGAAGGAACTGCATCAGAGAACATATAGTGCAGGGGTCGGGAACCTTTGGCCCTCCAGCTGTGGTGGACTTCAACTCCCACAATTCCTTGAGGCTCGGCATTCGCCCCAAAGGCTTACCTTGGCCCAACGAGGTTTGTTTGGCTCTTTTTCATGGAGGACGGGCAGCAAAGGGGGAGAGACGAGCGTAACGTAGCTGTGCAGATGGCGAGGAAGGATGCGGAGCCCACAGACTGGCCTCGGAGGGAGAGAGCGGGCGGAAACCCCTGCGGGCAACGCGCTTCCTCGCCGCTTCGGCCCTTAGCACCCGCCCCGCATGGACCCCCTCCCTAGCAACGACGCCGGCTGAGTGACGTCGTGCAGAGCTTGTCGGGGAAAAGGGAAGGCGAAGGCTGGAGGGAAAGGGCTCTGCGCTGTTTAAGCGGCGAGGAGGCGCGTTGCCCGCAGGGGTTTCCGCCCGCTCTCTCCCTCCGAGGCCAGTCTGTGGGCTCCGCATCCTTCCTCGCCATCTGCACAGCTACGTTACGCTCGTCTCTCCCCCTTTGCTGCCCGTCCTCCATGAAAAAGAGCCAAACAAACCTCGTTGGGCCAAGGTAAGCCTTTGGGGCGAATGCCGAGCCTCAAGGAATTGTGGGAGTTGAAGTCCACCACAGCTGGAGGGCCAAAGGTTCCCGACCCCTGATATAGTGTATCAAGTGTCATCGACATTATAGGGGTAATGTACTTTGACTCTGATGGAACGGCAATGGCTCAATGCTATAGGCTTCTGGCAGTTGTAGTTACAACAACAACAACACTACTTTATTTATTTTAGGCTCTATCTTCGTGAGGGGACTCAGAGCGGATACCAACATACACAGATAGGCAAACATTCAATGCCTTTGATACAGTAGAATAGCAATGACATACTAATACACAGAACAAAGGTAAAGGCTTCCCCTTTCATCTGTGGCTGCTGGAGGCAGTACTCAACTGGCTGTGGGGAGGTGCTTTTTTTCCATTTTGAAGCCAATGAGTGTGTTGTCCATAGACACCTCCTGGTTGTTTTTGCCAGCATGGTTGCATGGGCACCTTTATTACCTTCCTGTCAAAGTGGCAGCTATTTATCTCCTCACATTTGCATGTTTTCAAACTGCTAGGTTGGCAAAAGCTAAGGGTGACAGCAGGAGCTCACCCTGACCTGTGGCTTTGAACTGCCAAACTTCAGGCCAGCAGTTCAGCAGCGAAAGGGTTTAACCCAGTGTTTCTCAACCTTCCTAGTGCCATGACCCTTTAAGACGGTTTCTCATGTTGTGGTGACCCCCAACCATGAAATTATTTGTGTTGTTACTTCATAGCGGTAATTTTGCTACTGTTATGAATCGTCATGTAAATATTGTCAGGATTAATTTAGTTATGCATGTGTTTTAAATGTGCTTCTATGTATTTCAAAGATGGATTCCACTGTGTATTAGAAATGCTGTGCAGAATGTTCATACCATGAGGCTGTGATTATGTGATCTTGAGAGAAGTAAGATAATGTTTGCTCTTGCTGGGAACAGAAGGGAGTAACCGGTCTCAGCAAGAAGAGATTAGCAGATGTGAAGAGACTTTCATTTTGACTAGTTCCTGAATTGTAGCTCGCTGTAGTAAGACGTGCCTATTGAATGTGCTTAGTAAACTTAGTTTCTTTTGTAACTCAAAGCCTGCAGAGTCTTTACTTTGCAACACAGTGTCTGCTGATCTAGCAATCCTTCTGCTGTGCGCTGCCAAACTCTGACAAATATGTGATATGCTGGATTGTTACTTCTCTTTCTCCCTTGGATTTGGCCATGGAGGGGCCACTCCACCCCTCTCTAAGCCCTGCCCTCCTTCTCCCAGGCCCCCTCCCTCAACTTCTCCCTTCTCACCACATCTTCTCCTCCTTCTTCCCTCTTGGCTCCAAGGCAAACCTCACCATCATCACTCCCATCTCTTCCTCCTAAAATGTCAAAGGGAAAGGCGCTGAGTGATGTTACCACCTCTATCTGAGGAAAAGGAAGTGGCCTCTGGGAAGTGAAGGGGGTGGGAAAACGTTAGTGGAGTGTCAGTTCCTAAGACCATCAGAAATATGTGGTGTTAGGCAACCCCTGTGAAAAGGTTGTTCGACCCCCAAAGGGGCCGCGACCCACATGTTAAGAACTGCCAACCTCAAGTTTTACAACAGTGGTTCTCAACCTTCCTAATGCCGTGAGCCCTTAATACAGTCCCTCATGTTGTGGTGACCCCCAAACATAACATTGTATTTGTTGCTACTTCATAACAGTCATTTTACTACTGTTATAAATCATAATGTAAATATCAGATATGCAAGATGTATTTTCATTCACTGGACCAAACTGGGCACAAATACCCAATGCACCACATGTAAATGCTAGTGGGGTTGGGGGAGGATTGATTTTGTAATTTGGGAGTTGTAGTTGCTGGGATTTATAGTTCACCTATAATCAAAGAGCATTCTGAACTCCACCAGTGATGGATTTGAACCTAATTTGCTACACAGAACTCCCATGACCAACGGAAAACACTGGAAGGGTTTGGTGGGTATTGACCTTGAGTTTGGGAGTTGTAGTTCACCTATATCCAGAGAGCACTATGGACACACGCAATGGTGGATCTGGACCAAACTTGGCACAAATACTCAATATGCGCAAATGTGAACACTGGTGGAGCCTGGGGAAAATAGACCTTGACTTTTGGGAGTTGTCGTTGCTGGGATTTATAGTTCATTACAATCAAGGAACATTCACCAACGATAGAATTGGCTCAAACTTCCCACATGGAATCCCCTTGACCATCAGAAAATACTGTGTTTTTTGATGTTCTTTGGCGACCCCTCTGACACCCCTTCATGACTCCCTCAGGGGTCCTAACCCCCAGGTTGAGAAAAACTATTTTACAAGGTCTTTACCCTTTTCTGCCAAATAGTGCTGGTTCCTTACCAAAGTACAGCACTCATCCATAGGATCGAACCATGGCAGTTAAGGCAGTTTCAAACTGCATGAATTCTACAGTGCAGATGCACCCTGGGTCTCCAACTTCTTAAGAGAGAACCTGCTATTTGAATAGCTGTTAAGACCAAGACCTATTTCATGATAATAAATAAACATCAGAAGGGAAAGCAGAGGCTTGGAAGTTGCTCATCAACATGTAGTTCCGACAGCAGATGGAGTTAGGGATGTAAATGTCTGCTCATTTCATTCTTGGATGCAAGAATGAATAATTTCAACAGTTGTCTCCTCACTTGATGAGACATGGAAGTTTTTGTACATCTTTAGATTCCTTCCAAATATATACAGATATAAAGATAAAAAGTAAAATAAACTTGCTCAAAAACTTTGATATTTAAACTGTTTCTCTGCAAAAATAGTATGGTTTTCATAGAATCATAGAATCAAAGAGTTGGAAGAGACCTCATGGGCCATCCAGTCCAACCCCATTCTGCCAAGAAGCAGGAATATTGCATTCAAATCACCCCTGACAGATGGCCATCCAGCCTCTGTTTAAAAGCTTCCAAAGAAGGAGCCTCCACCACACTCCGGGGCAGAGAGTTCCACTGCTGAACGGCTCTCACAGTCAGGAAGTTCTTCCTCATGTTCAGATGGAATCGCCTTTCTTGTAGTTTGAAGCCATTGTTTCTAGGCCTGGGTAACAACGGAAAAATTTGTTTCTAAAATCAATTCGTTTTTTGGGGTTTTTTGCGTTTCGATATTTAAAAGAATTCCGAAATTTTCCTTTAAAAAAGTTCGATATTTACGAAATTTCGTAAATGGTAAAAAATTACAAAACAATAACGAAACAATAACGAATCGATTCGTTAATGGCGGCCGCGATCACGCAATACGCTAAAAAAACTTCTGAAGCTTCCCTCTCCCTCTGTTGTTGACTGTTGGTGTGATATTATAATTTTTTTTCACTAATTAAACAAAAAACAACTATAAAACTTGCCCCAGACATGCGGAAATAATAACGAAACGACCTCAAACCAATAACGAAACGAATACATAACGAAATACGAAGCATTTACGAAACGAATTGAAAAATTCGTTTCGTTTTTAAGTTGCTCCAGAATGGTTCGTTATCGCTTCGTTAACAAAAAAAATAACGAATTTTTAACGAATTACGAATTAACGAAACGAAACCGCCCAGCCCTAGTAATTACTGATTCCGTGTCCTAGTCTCCAAGGAAGCAGAAAAAAAGCTTGCTCCCTCCTCCCTGTGGCTTCCTCTCACATATTTATACATGGCTATCATATCTCCTCTCAGCCTTCTCTTCTTCAGGCTAAACATGCCCAGCTCCTTAAGCCGCTCCTCATAGGGCTTGTTATCCAGACGGTAGTTGTTTGGGTCATCCTTTTTTCCCTTCTTGAAGATTGGCACCACATTGGCCCTCCTCCAATCTGCTGGAACTTCTCCCGTTCTCCAAGAACTCTCAAAGATGGTTGCCAATGGTTCCGAAATGACTTCCGCTAGTTCCTTCAATACTCTTGGGTGTAGTTGATCTGGCCCTGGGGACTTGAACTCATTTAGAGCGGCCAGGTATTCCTGGACGACTTGTTTCCCAATTTGAGGTTGGATGTCCTCTAATCCCTCATCCACTCCATCTTGCTGAGGTTGAAGATGACTTTCTTTTTGTGAGAAGACCGAGGCAAAGAAGGTATTAAGTAGTTCTGCCTTTTCCCTATCATCCCCTGTCTGCATTGCCCCATCTTCTCCTTGAAGAGGCCCTATCACCTCCTTGTTTTTCCTTTTTCTACTGACATAAGAAAAGGATCCCTTTTTATTGTTTTTAATGTCCATGGCAAGCCTGAGCTCATTTTGTGCTTTAGCCTTGTGGACCTTTTCCCTACAGGTGTTGGCTATTTGTTTGAATTCTTCTTTGGTGATTTCTCCCTTTTTCCACTTCTTGTGCATGTCTCTTTTGTGTCTTAGCACAGATAGAAGTTCTTTGGACGTCCATTCTGGTCTTTGATGTGATACCCTGACAACCTTCCCTGTTGATTACACAAAACATTTTAATTGTTTTCTGTAACCTTAGATGTAGGCCTCTTGATCACAGTCTTCACCACTCTGGAGTTATGCTTTGCATTTCTTCTAAAGCTGAGGCTATATATATAAAACAAATGCACATCTTATGCAAATGTTTTGCCCCACTTCTTTGTTGGTGGATTTCCTTCTCCTTTGTGTGTGTTCCTCTAGTGCATAGAGATGTATTACGAGCCTTGGGGGCCCTGGCATTGTAATTACAGGCATTTCAATGGGGCGTGTGCAAAATAAATGATTATCAGTTTAACTTCCGGCAGAGTTCCAGCCTCGTAGTTTACTGCGAGGGGCTCCAATTATGTCGCTCACAAATGGTCCTGCATGCTTTGCTGCTCAAGCTTCCCAATTCTCTGCTAACTCAAAGCATTTTCCATCCTTCACTGCCCCAACTGAATATACTACAGGCACAGGAATTTACATATATTACAGTTATCCATGATTAAGCTACAAATTATAGTTCAGTGATCCAGAGACAATGACTAGAGCTGGGTGAATAATTAATTAACAACAGGTAATTTATTCGGGGGATTTCTGCCTTCCTACTTTCTTTGCAAATTGGACATCAACAGGCAGGGCGAGGACTTCTTTGATGCATCCAAATTGTTTTGGTAAATAATAATTCTTTCAAAATATTGTCGAAGGCTTTCATGGCTGGAATCACTGGGTTGTTGTAGGTTTTTTTGGGCTATATGGCCATGGTCTAGAGGCATTCTCTCCTGACGTTTTCGCCTGCATCTATGGCAAGCATCCTCAGAGGTAGTGAGGTCTGTTGGAACTAGGAAAAAGGGTTTATATATCTGTGGAATGACCAAGGTGGGGCAAAGGACTCTTGTCTGCTGGAGCTAGGTGGGAATGTTTCAACTGAAATTGGCTTAGAAATGGAAATGAGCACCACACCCCAGAGTTGGACACGACTGGACTTCATGTCAGGGGAAAACCATAAACTTTTATAAAGGAAATGCAGAAAATTAATTATTCTGTAAAGAATAGATAGAGTAACAAGCTGGGTAGATGCTGGGAATGCCGTGGATGGAGCGTACATGGATTTCAGGAAGGCCTTCTTTGACAAGGTCCCCCATGACCTTCTGGCAAGGAAACTAGTCCAATGTGGGTGAGGCAAAACTACGGTGAGGTGGATCTGTAATTGGTTAAGTGGACGAACCCAGAGGATGATTCTCCCCAAGGCTTCCTCTTCCTCCTGGAAAGAAGTGACAAGTGGAGTGCCATCCACAGGGTTCCGTCCTGGGCCCGGTCCTGATCAGGATCTTCATTCATGATTTAGATGAAGGGTTAGAAGGCAAGATCATCACGTTTGCAGACGACACCAAATTGGGAAGGAGAGCCAAGACTCCAGAAGACAGGGGCAGGATTCAAAACGATCTTGACAGATTAGAGAGATGGGCCAAAACTAACAAAATGAAGTTCAACAGTGACAAATGTAAGATACTCCACTTTGGCAGGAAAAACGAAATGCAAAGATACAGAATGGGGGACAATGCCTGGCTCGAGAGCAGTACGTGTGAAAAAGATCTTGGAGTCCTCGTGGACAAAAAGTTAAACATGAGCCAGGAATGTGATGTGGCGGCAAAAAAAGCCAATGGGATTTTGGCCTGCATCAATAGGAGCTAGTGTCTAGATCTAGGGAAGTCATGCTCCCCATGCTCTATTCCGCTTTGGTTAGACCACACCTGGAATATTGTGTCCAATTCTGGGCACCACAATTCAAGAGAGATATTGACAAGCTGGAATGTGTCCAGAAGAGGGTGACTCAAATGATCAAGGGTCTGGAGAACAAGCCCTGTGAGGAGCAGCTTAAGGAGGCTGTTCGGAAACTTCAACTGGTCCAGCGAGTGGCAGCCAGACTACTCACCAGAGCGTCATACAGGGAGCACACCCCCCCCCTGTGTCAGCTCCACTGGCTGCCGGTTCAGTTCCGAGCACAATTCAAGGTGCTGGTTTTGACCTACAAAACCCTATATGGTTCCGGTCCAGTGTATCTGTCGAACGTATCTCCCTCTACGTCCCACCCCGGAGTTTGAGATCATCTGGGGAGGCCCTGCTCTCGACCCCACCGCTATCACAAGTGAGGTTGGTGGGGACGAGGAGCAGGGCCTTCTCAGTGGTGGCCCCTCACCTGTGGAACTCACTCCCGGGAGAAATTAGGTCATCAACATCCCTCCTCTCCTTCAGGAGGAAAGTAAAGACGTGGTTGTGGGACCAGGCCTTTGGGCAATCTGACAACTAGATAAGGACAATCAGACGACTAGGACTGACAGGACTGACAAAGTGGAATTGGAAATTAGACTATGAGATGGCGAACGCTGACCGTTAATGAGGAGTAATGGGTTTGTATTGGTTTTATTGGTTTTATTGTTGTAATGCAGGAACTGTTGTTTAACTGTTAATTGCTGCTATATTGTTTTACTACTGTTATGTGATGCCGGCATCGAATTGTGCCTTTGTAAGCCGCCCTGAGTCCCCTCCAGGGTGAGAAGGGCGGGGTAGAAGTAACCGAAATAAATAAATAAAAATGTTTAGCCTGAAGAAGAGAAGGCTGAGAGGAGATATGATAGCCATGTATAAATATGTGAGAGGAAGCCACAGGGAGGAGGAGGGAGCAAGCTTGTTTTCTGCTTCCCTGGAGACTAGGACGCGGAACAATGGCTTCAAACTACAAGAGAGGAGATTCCATCTGAACATGAGGAAGAACTTCCTGACTGTGAGAGCCGTTCAGCAGTGGAACTCTCTGCCCCGGAGTGTGGTGGAGGCTCCTTCTTTGGAAGCTTTTAAACAGAGGCTGGATGGCCATCTGTCAGGGGTGATTTGAATGCAATATTCCTGCTTCTTGGCAGAATGGGGTTGGACTGGATGGTCCATGAGGTCTCTTTCTGTCAGAGTGTTGACGTTTGCCAGCGGAAGGATTGCTAGATCAGCAGACACTGAATGCGAAATAAGGACTCTGCAGTCTTTCAGTTACAAAAGAAACTAAGTTTTACTAAGTACATCAAACACACGTCTTAACACAGCGAGCTACAAACAGGAACTAGTGGCAAAACCGAAAGTCTCTGCACATCTGCTTATCTCTCTTCTCTCTGGCTGAGACAGGCGCCTCCCTTCTGTTCCCAGCTAGAGCATACATTATCTCATTTCTCTCAAGGTTACTTAATCACAGCCTCATGGACATTCTGCATAGCATTTCTAATACACAGTAGACTCCATCTTGAAATTACATAGAAGCACATTTGAAAACACACATATAACTAAATTAATCCTGACATCTTCCAACTCTTTGATTCTATGATTCTATGAATTAACACATTGTTGTTTTTATTAATTATTATTATTAAACTTTATTTGTACCCCGCTAGCATCTCCCGAAGGACTCGATGCGGCTTACAAAGGCCAAGGCCTCAACACACAACATAACAATACAAAACCTAAGGCAAATTAAAACAATTAAAGCAATATAAACAACAAGCAATAAACAATACACTAAGACACAATAAAACTGGGCCGGGCCAGAGTAATGGGTACAGAATTAAAAGTGCTGATGTGACAGGTGATATGTAAGGATTATAGGGCAAGTGCAGTGTGCAGTGTGCGGCAATCTTAGTTCTACTAAAGTGCTTCTGGGACTTGGTATTGGAGATTTCCTATTCTGGGAAGGCACATCGGAACAGCCAGGTCTTCAAGTTCTTTCTGAAGACTGCCAGGGTAGGGGCCTGTCTAAGATCTTTGGGGAGGGTGTTCCAGAGTCGGGGGGCCACCACAGAAAAGGCCCTGTCTCGTGTCCCCACCAAACGCGCTTGCGACGCAGGCGGGATCACGAGCAGGGCCTCTCCAGATGACCGAAGTGAACGCGTGGGTTCGTAGACGGAGATGCGGTCACGCAGGTAGGATGGTCCCAAACCGTTCAGGGCTTTGTAGGTAAGCACCTGCACCTTAAATTGGGCTCGGAAAATAAACGGCAGCCAGTGGAGCTCCTTGAACAGGAGGGTTGACCTCTCTCTGTAAGGGGCCCCAGTTAACATCCTGGCCGCTGCTCGTTGGACCAGTTGGAACTTCCGAGCTGTTTTCAAGGGCAGCCCCACGTAGAGCGCATTGCAGTAGTCCAATCTAGAGGTGACCAAGGCATGGACCACCCCGGCCAGATCAGCCTTCGCGAGGTACGGTTGCAGTTGGCGCACGAGTCTCAATTGTGCAAAAGCCCTCCCAGACACCACCGACGCCTGAGCCTCAAACGTAAGCGATGAATCCAAGAGGACTCCCAAGCTACGGACCTGTGGCTTCAGGGGGAGTGTAACCCCGTCCAACACAGGTTGCCACCCTATACCCCGGTCAGGTTTTCGATCGACCAGGAGGACCTCTGTCTTGTCGGGATTGATCTTCAGCTTGTTCCTCCTCATCCAGACAGCCACAGCGGCCAGGCACTCGTCCAGCACCCGAGGGGCTTCCTTGGAGTTAGGTGGGAAAGAGTAGTAGAGTTGTGTGTCATCTGCATAGAGATGGCACCTAACTCCAAAACTCCGGATGACCTCTCCCAGCGGTTTCATGTAGATGTTAAAAAGCATGGGAGACAGAATGGAGCCTTGCAGGACCCCACAGGTCAAAGGCCATCTGGGATCGACCCTCCAGGAAGGATCGGAGCCACGACAGAACCGTGCCCCCGAGACCCATCCCAGAGAGTCGATCCAGAAGGATACCATGATCGATGGTATCGAAAGCCGCTGAGATGTCCAAGAGAACCAACAGAGTCACACTCCCCCTGTCCAGCTCTCTACGGAGGTCATCCACCAAGGCTGTCTCGGTGCCATGGCCAGGCCTGAAACCAGACTGTGACTGATCTAGGTTTTGCACTGAAAACAGCAAAAGCTATGTTCCTTAACATTGAAATTAGGCTTGGGTAACAACGGAAAAATTTGTTTCTAAACTCGTTTCGTTTTTAGGGGTCCATCGCATTTCGTTTTTTTAAAGAATTCCGAAATTTTCCTTTTAAAAATTTCGAAATATACGAAATTTCATATAATTATGAATCCATTCGTTAATGGCGGACGCGATTGCGCAATATGCTAAAAAAAACCCTCCAAATGGGACAGGGGGAACTTCTGAAGCTTCCCTCTCCCTCTGTTGTTGACTGTTGGTGTGATAAAACAAACAACAAATATAAAACTTGCACCAGACATGCGAAAATAATTACGAAATAATTACGGAACAATAACGAAACAATAACGAAATAAATTGAAAAAATTGTTTCGAATCTAATTTACTCCTCACACTATTCCTGCATGGCTCAATATCGGATCGTAAGCTAATTTAAATACGAATTAATAACGAATTACGAAATTAACGAACGAAACCACCCAAGCCTAATTGAAATCTATCAAAATTCCTTTCGGTCTCTCTGTTCTGACTAACACTGGAAGCACCTTCAGTTGTGATACATGACTTGGAAATGTTAAAGTGTTATATACTGAGTTTGTGTGGTTTCCGCTCATCACACAATATCCTGAGCTATATTTAAGTCTCTCATGGGACTTTTCTTACAGGACTGGGATTGTCTTTGCCAAATGGCCATTGATTGACACAAGACAATATCGAGATTGACAAGAGCATTCTCCCCAGGCATGCTGTTTCCACGAGTGGATTGCATTTGCAAAGGAAAGCAGGGAGAATGATGTGTTGATTTGTGCCCCAGACAGAATGAACCCACATGCTCCATTTACATGATAGCTGACAGTTGGCCAGAAGGAAGGGAGACACTTGAATAAATGATCGTCAATAGGTGATTAGCTTATCATCAACACACAGCTTGACTCTTCTTGTAGGATAATTGCTTGGTGTGTCACAAGGAAATGCTCTGTGATCGTTGATCAATTAATAGGTTACAACAGAAGTTTATCTCATTCAGGTTATCAAATAATAACAAGTATAATGCATGGACTCATTCTTATATCCCAAAGGTGCGAAGTTACTTTTGGACTGTCAGCTAGCAGGAAGTGGCTATTTGTATTACGAGCTGTATTTCATTTAGCAATTGTTGGGCCTTTATAAATATGCAAGAATAGGAACAGGATGGTACAGGAACTCTGTAGTAAAGTTTGTTTATTTATTTATTTATTTACTTTGCTTGTATACCGCAGTTTCTCAGCCCGTAGGCGACTCAACGCGGTTCACAGCATAGCAAAAACAGTCATAACAAAATAGCAGAACGATTTAAAACCATGAAAGCACAATATACAATAATGGCACATCAACAACAACACAACAACGTCTCGTAACTAAAATCGTGATCCAATTCGTCGTCTGTAATTCCGTTCCTATATTCATCATATTCATTGCACCGTTTATCTGAATGCCTGTTCGAACAACCAGGTTTTTAGCTTTTTCCGAAACACCATTAACGTCGGAGCTGATCTTATGTCCATGGGAAGGGCGTTCCACAGCCGAGGGGCCACCACAGAGAAGGCCCTGTCCCTCGTCCCCGCCAGCCGTGCTTGTGATGCAGGCGGGATCGAGAGCAGGGCCTCCCCAGAAGATCTTAGAGTCCTGGTGGGTTCATAGGCAGAGATACGTTCGGATAGGTAGCTTGGGCCAGAACCGTTTAGGGCTTTATAGGCCAACGCAGCACTTTGAATTGAGCCCGGTAGCAGATCGGCAGCCAGTGGAGCTGGTGCAGCAGAGGAGTTGTGTGCTCCCTGCGCTCCGCTCCTGTTAGTATCATAGCTGCCGCGCGTTGGACTAGCTGAAGCTTCCGAGCCGTCTTCAAAGGCAACCCCACGTAGAGAGCGTTGCAGTAGTCTAGGCGGGATGTAACAAGAGCGTGGACTACCGTGGCCAAGTCAGACTTCCCAAGGTACGGGCGCAGCTGGCGCACGAGCCTAAGCTGTGCAAATGCTCCCCTGGTCACCGCTGAGACCTGGGGTTCCAGGCTCAGCGATGAGTCCAGGGTCACACCCAGACTGCGAACCTGCATCTTCAGGGGGCGTGCGACCCCATCCAACACAGGTTGTAACCCTATACCCTGTTCGGCCTTTCAACTGACCAGGAGTACCTCTGTCTTGTCTGGATTCAGTTTCAATTTGTTCGCCCTCATCCAGACCGTATATGCCGCCACTCCCCTGGGGCTCAGCAATGTCCTTGCAGACGGCCAATTCTCTCATACCAGAAGCGACTTGCAGTTTCTCAAGTCGCTCCTGACACAATTAAAAATCTGCTTTATTATTATTATTATTATTATTATTATTATTATTACTATTAGAAGTTATTTATTTATTTATTTATTTATTAATGCGCTTGTATACCGCTAATATCTCAGCCTAAATCGGCGACTCATTGCGGTTTACAACACTTAAAAAACAATATTCAGTTTAAAAGCATAAAACACATATACAATACAAGTTATTGGGCCACCAATAACAATCCCATGCATCTCGTAACTGAAATCGCAATCCAAAATTCGTTGTCCATGATTACCCATCCTTTAGTCATCAAAATTCGTTGCAACGGATTAACCGAATGCTTGTTTAAACATCCATGTCTTCAATCTTTTCCGAAACACCATCAGCGAAGGGGCTGATCGTACCTCTATGGGGAGGGTGTTCCAAAGCCGAGGGGCCACCACTGAACTGCTGCAACTACGAGAGTATTATTATTATTATTAACTTTATTTGTACCCCGCTAGCATCTCCCGAAGGACTCGATGCGGCTTACATAGGCCAAGGCCTCAAAACACAATACAACAATACAATACCTAAAGCAAATTAAAAACAGTTAAGCAGAAATAAACAACAAACAATAAAACAATACATCGAGACACTATAAAACTGGGCCGGGCCAGAGTAATGGGTACAAGATTAAAAGTGCTGATGTGGCAGGAGGTATGTAGGATTATAAGTAAGTGCAGTGTGCGGTGTGCAGTAATCTTAATTCTACTAAAAGTGCTTCTAGGACTTGGTACTGGAGGTTCCTAATCTGAGAAGGCACATCGGAACAGCCAGGTCTTCAAGTTCTTTCTGAAGACTGCCAGTGTAGGGGCCTGTCTAAGATCTTTTGGGAGGGTGTTCCAGAGTCGGGGGGCCACCACAGAAAAGGCCCTGTCTCGAGTCCCCACCAAGCGCGCTTGCGACGCAGGCGGGATCACGAGCAGGGCCTCTCCAGATGACCGAAGTGAACGCGTGGGTTCGTAGACGGAGATGCGGTCACGCAGGTAGGATGGTCCCAAACCGTTCAGGGCTTTGTAGGTAAGCACCTGCACCTTAAATTGGGCCCGGAAAATAAACGGCAGCCAGTGGAGCTCCTTGAACAGATCCACATCAGAAGCTGATTTTTCACTATTAATCAGTACTAGAAATCAGGTTCACAATCATTTACAAGCCATCAGACATTCTTTATCAGGGATATGACATGTTCCTCAATGTCACATCAACCACAATGAATTAAACCCAACTGCCCATCTCAACTAGATTAGACCTATTGATTCAATATCAGTGTTTCTCAACCTGGGGGTCAGGACTCCTTGGGGGTCACAAGGGAGTATCAGAGGGGTTGCATCTGTAGGGAACATGGATATATGCCCTTTAGTTTTGAGCACTGCAGCTCCCAAGGTGGCTGGCTCTTGTTCCAAAATATTAATTTAGCACCCTGTTGGATCTCAGCCTGTGATTGTGTTCCAGGATCAGGGTGCTTTGGATGTGGGGGGGGTGATGTCAATGAGTTTCAAGATGGCAATGGTTTGGTCAATGATATTGATGCAGAGAATGACCAGGAGATCCCTGTTCAAAGTGTAGTTTCCCATGAGAATGTCCCTGAAGGGTGTGGGGATGATGGTGTGCTCCCTAAATTGCTAATGAGCAAATCGATAGACAGGAGGAGATTAGTCAAAACAGGAAAGCCAAGAGTGGCTTCGGCATTCTGCCAGGCTCTGAGAGAAAAAGATAAGAGATTCTCAGCTGCCCCACCCGCAGACCAGTGTAGCAAAACAGCAAAGCTTAAGATGCGGGAGGGCATTTTGAATGACCCCATAAAGGAGGCAGACTTGATTTGGGCCAGCTATTTTGCTGGCCCATGCATGTGAGGGGGCGGAGCAGTAAGTTGGGTGAGGCTGCTCCGTTCCTCTCTTTCAGTTTCCTTTTGACGGCGTGATCCACCCTCCCTCCCTATGGACAGTGTGAGTATAAACTGGTCGCACATGGGCCGGGTAGAATTTTTTTCCCCCCAAGTTTGCATTAGGTATTTTTTCGCCTACCCCATACTGTTTCAGATGAGTGTGGTAATTGGCTTTGAGGTGGTGTCATTTAAATAGGTTTCCCTGAGTATTAATAAGTTTCCAACGTTAAATGGTTATGGTAGGCACCGTGGCACCCCCACATTATGGGGTGAAGGGTGGACTCCCACAAAAGTCCCCATAAGTTTTCATAAAATGGGAGCTACTAGGGCTGGGCGGTTTCGTTCGTTAATTTCGTAATTCATTAATAATTCGTATTTAAAGTGGCTTACGATCCGATATTGAACCATTCAGGAGCAACTAAAAATCGAAACGAATTTTTTAAATTTATTTCGTAATTGTTTTGTAATTGTTTCAAAATTGTTTCAAAATTGTTTCGTTATTATTTCGTTATTATTTCGTTATTATTTCCGTATGTCTGGTGCAAGTTTTATAGTTGTTGTTTGTTTTATCAGTGATAAAAAATAAATTATCACACCAACAGTCAACAACAGAGGGAGAGGGAAGCTTCAGAAGTTCCCCCTGTCCCATTTGGAGGGTTTTTTAGTGTATTGTGCAATCGCGTCCGCCATTAACGAATCGATTCGTTATTGTTTCGAAATTGTTTCGTAATTTCCGATATTTCGATATTTCGTAAATATCGAACTTTTTTTAAAGAAAAAATTCGGAATTCTTTAAAAAAACGAAACGCAAAAACCCCCTAAAAACGAATCGAGTTTAGAAACAAATTTTTCCGTGGTTGCCCAGCCCTAGGAGCTACCCTTGGGGCCGGATTAAGGGTTCTCATTCTTGAAACGTTTGGGAGGGAGCGCCCTCATGATGGCCTTCCAACTATGATAGGCTGAGAGGTGCAGACAAAGAATTTTGCTTGGCCCTCGGGATCCTTGGTGCACGCTTGTCCTTGGAGGTGGTCAGAGGGAGTGATACCTGGCCCAGGGACTAGGCTCACCCGGTGGCCATTCAGCCAGGAGTTCTATTTTGCATTTTTACAGATTTTCCCTCTACAGCTTATTACAAGTTCTTTCAATAAATAGGTCAAAAAATGGCTCTTTAGATCCATTTTCTTGTGTCTGACTCTTTATTTCATGGTGGGAGTTCAAAAAGCGAAACCAATTTCTGAGCTCTAGAGACATAGCTATTAGCTAACAAGGAGATAAAAGTCCCAAGTACAGGATATGTAGTCAGATGAAGCATCATTTGGAATCAAGATCTCATCCTTGTTTCATGGAAACTTTGCTTGGAAGATTCATGTTTAAGTGCCTTTTGTTTCATGGTTTTGATTCTTGGATTCTATGATTTTATATTCATGTCTTGGATTCATGTTCCCTGGTTTCTTGGATTTGATTAGAGCAGTTTTGCCTTCATGGACTTTGCTGGACAATTACTCTGGACTAGTTTGTTCCTGCTTATCTTCTTACCTAATTGGATTTACCTATTTCTTTAAAGTGCGTTTTACTTTACTGCTTTTTAATTATCTTCAATAAAAGGGTATTTTTTTTCCCTACTCAACGGTGTGGTGTTTGAAGTCAGAGGGCTTTTCCTCTTCTGGAGTGCAACACACCCTTTCGATCCAAGATTCTGTTACCACCTTTTACTTTTTTCCAAACTTGTAGAACTAAGTTTATCTTTTTTTAAAAGAACATAAAAATTAAAGGCAACTGACTTTCTAGTAGACAATAATAGATGATGATGGGATTAAAGGGAAATAGAACAGCTGGCTGAGTTTATCATTTTTCATTTCCTCGCATTACACTCTTGATTGAAATCACCAGTTTTCAACACTAATGCTGATTGTGTTGAACCTAATTTATTTCCTGACTCAGATCAGAACACAAGAGTAACCGCAAATGGATAGCTTCTATAATGCAAAGCAGCTCAGCAGAAATGCCTATCCTTGATGTCTGGGGCTTGATAAGCCTACACAACCCACCTGTTCTGAATAAGCACACAAGTTGCCAAGCATTCGTTTATGCCTAAGAACAAGGTGCCATTTGGATTGAACCAGTTTTGAAATGTACCTTCTTCAACAAAAACGTCTTAACACATCCCGGTAATTTGTCTCTGCTCGAAGGGGAAAGTCTTGTTCTCACGTGTGTCTTGACTTACTCAACAAGTGGAGAGTGGCAGATTTGCACGGGAGCAGTCTGGTCACTTTGGGGCTTCTTTCTCAAGGGAAGAGGAAAAAGTGCGCTCTTGGAGTCTTAGATTTTGTGCAAGGAATCAGATTCTGCTGCATGGAAAACAGAGATCTGGTCCTTGGCATTGTTCTTAGGGAAAGAAGTTTTGGCATTTCAGCGTTTTGAAGTTATGGAGTTATGGAACTATTCTTTAGCAGGCTGCAGGAAAGCAGGGTCTGGCCTAAGAAGGAGGGAGAAAAGGATATGGTAATAATTTGGATGCATGTGGATGAATGCGTGTACATGTGTGTGAATGTTGAGTGAAAATGTAATTCCCCTTTATTTGTTTATATGCGCCCACTTGCTCAGCTTGTTCGAGGCTTTGGGCTTGAATGTTACCAATACGCTGATGACACTCAGCTGGTGCTGAGGATGGAAGGCCGGCCGGACTCTGTACCCGATTGTTTCCATCAGTGCCTCGAGGCCATTACTGGATGGCTGCGTGCCAGCAGGTTGAGGGTGAATCCAGCAAAGACGGAGATCCTATGGCTGGGTCGACCGGGCAGTGGGGACATCCAGCTGCCTACCCTGGATGGCGAGGCGCTACGCCCGTCATCATTAGTAAAGAGTCTGGGAGTCCTTTTGGACCCTCTGCTGACGATGGAGGCCCAGGTCTCCGCCGTGAGCAGAACCGCCTTCTTTCACCTGCGGCAGGCTAGACGGCTGGCCCCCTCCCTGTCCAGGGACGACCTAGCTACAGTGATCCAGGCCACAGTCATCTCAAGACTGGACTACTGTAACGCCCTCTACATTGGCCTTCCTCTGTCGGTGATCCGGAAGCTCAAGTTGGTACAAAATGCAGCTGCTCGGCTTCTTGCGGGAATTCCGATGAGATGCCACATAACCCCAATCTTACTGCAGCTGCATTGGTTACCAATTGAGCACCGGATCACTTTCAAAGTGATGGTACTCACCTTTAAGGCCTTGCATGGTCTGGGGCCAATGTACCTGAGGGACCGCCTCACCCCCTACCAACCCCAGAGATCCCTCCGTTCTGAGGACCAAGATCTATTGGAAATTCCCAGTGTCAAGACCTTGCGTCTAACAGCAACCAGACGCAGAGCCTTTACAGTAGTGGCACCATCGCTCTGGAACACTCTGCCACCTGAAGTCCGTGCCTTGCGGGACTTACCAGCTTTCCGCAGGGCATGTAAGACAGATCTGTTTCGACAGGCCTTTGATCTTTGATCTTGCTGTTTTTAAATTGTTTTAAATTGTTTTTTAATTGTGTTCGATTTTAGCCTGTTCTTGTAAGCTGCTCCGAGCCCCAGGGGAGTGGTGGCATATAAGTTTGAATAATAAATAAATAAGAGGAAGGAGAGCAGGGAAGTGCTCAGGAACTGGAGGGAGAAGAAGAATCAGACGATGAGGGTTTGCAAGTGCCCACATTTCTAGAGAGACAGAGCACAGACGGCGTTCTGCTAGAATAGCTGCTAGAAACGCTGAGCTAATTGAGAGACACCCTAGCACCTCCTGCGTGGTGAATTCAGAGCTATGAAGCAGGAGCAGTCAGCTTTCACTGGTAACAATGACTCTGATGCTGATGTTTTCACTCCAGTTGAACCTGCTTTGTGTCTACTGCTAAGGACTTAGTGATCATTGCCCGTTGTCTGATGGAAGACTGCTGTTTCTTTTGGGACTTTGTAAGAGACTTTAATTTGTGTCTGCATTAAGACTTCCTTGATTTCTTTTGCATTTTTCAACTGCATTTGCTTATCCTTTGTGTTTGTTGAAGTAAAGCATTTTTCTTTGACTTTCAACAAGTTTAAATAAATAAATAAATAAATGAATAAATAAAGAATATGTAGGAAGTCGGTTCCTGTGGATGTCTAGGAACTTGGAGAAGAAAACTAAGAAACTCCACAGGAAAAAAATGCAACAGGTTTCACATAATCCTGGATCTCGAATGTGTTACTGATAGTCAATATTGCAAAAACAAACATGTTTTTCTCATTGATCTTTTGTCTAGGAGATGGCATTGGAAGCCCATAAATACTCATCTTTTCACCCCCAAAGCAAACTCTTTATAGCCTCCAGTTAGAGCTTTGCATTCATAATGCATTGATGGCAATTAAGGTCACGCGCACAGGCAGGGAATTGCAAGGGGAAAGCAGATAAATAAATCATGCACAAGTACAAAGCGGGTAGAGGAATACTGGAATATTCCAATTTTTAATTTTGGACAAGCTTGCTGGCATTTGGAAGGGGGGCAGGGAGAGATGTCTCACACCAAGATACATATCAAGTGTCTAGATAACAAGTGACACAGCACAGAAGGGATTTGGCGAGCGTTGTCTCTGCTGTGTGCACACCGAGCAAGGATTTTTTATTTCATCCATCATTCACAGCTGACTGCAATGCTTCCAAAAATCACTTAAACTTATCCTGCCTGGGAAACTGTGGGATGGGAGGAGGCCAAGACATCAGTGTGGTGTATCTTCTTATCACTCTTCGTCTCTAGTGAATGATACCAGTTGGCTTGAAGTCATGATTGCTTGGAGGAAAATGAATATATATATATATATATATTAGGGGTGTGCAATTATTTCATTAGTTGTCATAAGTCGTATCAAATTCATCACATTTGCACTTACGATGCAATATCTGAGATGTTGGCATTAGGCATGGATAGAGTCACGTCGGATAACTCGTTGCTCGTAATAATTTCATTAAAATTACCTGTTTGAAGCAATATCAAAGCTTTTTAAAAAACCTGAAGTCCCTTTGGCCTTCCGAAGCTTTTTCTGCCATTTTTGTTATGACTCAGGAGGTGATTCAGAAATGATCCAGCTTTTCGCCACTTCTGGTCCCTACTCTCAGCTCAAACCAGAGAAGCCAGTTTTAAACCAGAGAAGGAAGGAATTTCCTGGCCTCAGCTCAAGCCAGAGAAGCCAGTTTTAAACCAGAGAAGGAAGGAATTTCCTGGCGTCAGCTCAAGCCAGAGAAGCCAGTTTTAAACCAGAGAAGGAAGGAATTTCCTGGCATCGGCTCAAACCAGAGAAGCCAGTTTTAAAGCCAGAGAAGGAAGGAATTTCTGGCCTCGGCTCAAGCCAGAGAAGCCAGTTTTAAACCAGAGAAGGAAGGAATTTCCTGGCCTCGGCTCAAGCCAGAGAAGCCAGTTTTAAACCAGAGAAGGAAGGAATTTCCTGGCCTTGGCTCAAGCCAGAGAAGCCAGTTTTAAACCAGAGAAGGAAGGAATTTCCTGGCCTCGGCTCAAGCCAGAGAAGCCAGTTTTAAAGCCAGAGAAGCCAGTTTTAAACCAGAGAAGGAAGGAATTTCCTGGCCTTGGCTCAAGCCAGAGAAGCCAGTTTTAAACCAGAGAAGGAAGGAATTTCCTGGCCTTGGCTCAAGCCAGAGAAGCCAGTTTTAAAGAAGCCAGTTTTAAACCAGAGAAGGAAGGAATTTCCTGGCCTCGGCTCAAGCCAGAGAAGCCAGTTTTAAAGCCAGAAAAGCCAGTTTTAAACCAGAGAAGGAAGGAATTTCCTGGCCTCGGCTCAAGCCAGAGAAGCCAGTTTTAAACCAGAGAAGGAAGGAATTTCCCAGCCTCGGCTCAAGCCAGAGAAGCCAGTTTTAAACCAGAGAAGGAAGGAATTTCCTGGCCTCGGCTCAACCCAGAGAAGCCAGTTTTAAACCAAAACAGAAAAGGAAGGAATTTCCTGGCCTCGGCTCAAGCTAGAGAAGCCAGTTTTAAACCAGAAAAGGAAGGAATTTCCTGGCCTCGGCTCAAGCTAGAGAAGCCAGTTTTAAACCAGAAAAGGAAGGAATTTCCTGGCCTCGGCTCAAGCCAGAGAAGCCAGTTTTAAACCAGAGAAGGAAGGAATTTCCTGGCCTCGGCTCAAGCCAGAGAAGCCAGTTTTAAACCAGAGAAGGAAGGAATTTCCTGGCCTCGACTCAAGCCAGAGAAGCCAGTTTTAAACCAGAGAAGGAAGGAATTTCCTGGCCTCGGCTCAAGCCAGAGAAGCCAGTTTTAAAGCCAGAGAAGCCAGTTTTAAACCAGAGAAGGAAGGAGTTTCCTGGCCTTGGCTCAAGCCAGAGAAGCCAGTTTTAAACCAGAGAAGGAAGGAATTTCCTGGCCTTGGCTCAAGCCAGAGAAGCCAGTTTTAAAGCCAGAGAAGCCAGTTTTAAACCAGAGAACGAAGGAATTTCCTGGCCTCAGCTCAAGCCAGAGAAGCCAGTTTTAAACCAGAGAAGGAAGGAATTTCCTGGCCTTGGCTCAAGCCAGAGAAGCCAGTTTTAAAGCCAGAGAAGCCAGTTTTAACCAGAGAAGGAAGGAATTTCCTGGCCTTGGCTCAAGCCAGAGAAGCCAGTTTTAAACCAGAGAAGGAAGGAATTTCCTGGCCTCGGCTCAAGCCAGAGAAGCCAGTTTTAAAGCCAGAGAAGCCAGTTTTAAACCAGAGAAGGAAGGAATTTCCTGGCCTCAGCTCAAGCCAGAGAAGCCAGTTCTAAACCAGCGAAGGAAGGAATTTCCTGGCCTCAGCTCAAGCCAGATGAGCCAGTTTTAAAGCCAGAGAAGCCAGTTTTAAACCAGAGAAGGAAGGAATTTCCTGGCCTCAGCTCAAGCCAGAGAAGCCAGTTCTAAACCAGCGAAGGAAGGAATTTCCTGGCCTCAGCTCAAGCCAGATGAGCCAGTTTTAAAGCCAGAGAAGCCAGTTTTAAACCAGAGAAGGAAGGAATTTCCTGGCCTCGGCTCAAGCCAGAGAAGCCAGTTTTAAACCAGAGAAGGAGGGAATTTCCTGGCCTCAGCTCAAGCCAGAGAAGCCAGTTTTAAAGCCAGAGAAGCCAGTTTTAAACCAGAGAAGGAAAGAATTTCCTCTGCTTGCTTTTCCCCGCTTCTGGAGTAAAACAGTTACTTTCAAAGTAAAGACCACCCAATGAAACAGAAAATAACACTTTCAAACAATGAACGAAAGGATTTGGAAGTCTCAGAAGTTTCAAAAAGTTTTGCATTTTTTTTAATGAAAATCGGAATTGTCTTTAGAATCGAACCACCGGCGCCCCCAACATCCAAAACTATTTTTGAACCATTTTTTTAATCAACCAAGCCTAGTGGGCATAGCCCATGCCAAAAATGTCAGAATCAAAACTTCTGCAGTACTTTTTTGTTTGCATTTTGCAAAAATTGGAATCCTCCCAAAGTCAGTTTCATGTCCAGTGCAAGGAAGGCTATTTAACATTCCAGCTTTTCTTGAGGGTATTTTGGCCACCAGGGGAGCTGTTCCTTCACCGACCATTAGTGACACTGATGAAGTACTTCCTCATTCTTTGCATGCTAGCTGGAGATCTTTATGGCCTTGTAAATTAGTTAAATTTGCCTCCCCACATAACCTGACTACTAGGCTTGGGTAACCACGGAAAAATTGGTTCTAAACTCGTTTTGTTTTTAGGGGGCCCTTGCGTTTCGTTTTTTTTAATAATTCCGAAATTTTCCTTTAAAAAGTTTCGAAATTTACGAAATTTCGTAAAATTACGAATCGATTCGTTAATGGCGGATGAGATTGCGCAATATGCTAAAAAACCTCCAAATGGGACAGGAGGAACTTCTGAAGCTTCCCTCTCCCTCTGTTGTTGACTGTTGGTGTGATAAAACAAACAACTATAAAACTTGCACCAGACATACAGAAATAATTACGAAACAATATGAAATAAATAGGAAAAATTGTTTCGATTTTTAATTACTCCTCACAGTAGTCCTGCATGGCTCAATATTGGATCGAAACTAATTTAAATACGAATTAATAACAAATTACGAATTCCTACCTGACAGATGCAACTGTCTTTCAGGCTGCAAAGGTTGACAGCAAGCTACACAAAATTGGTTGGAAGCTCACTGACCCAGGCTGGCTTCAAACTCATGACTCCCAGCCAGCTGCTCCAGAGTCCTGGTTATACAGATCATGTTATGATTCCATTGTGTGAGATGTTGAATGCGTAAAAATACCAACTACATCTGTGCACAGTGTATGAAGCAATGCTGCGGCACATGGCATCCATTCCAGCACAGCAAATCCCTGGCGGTTGTTTTGCCCGGCAAAAGGAGCAAAGTTTGAGCATCTCCCCTGACTTTCTTTTCAGAGAACTCCACCACAATAAGCATGGCAGGTCTTGTATTAATCACTATCAGCGAGGCTCAGCATCGTACTTAGTCAGCATGGGCCTCAGGTATGGATTACACAAAAATAAACATCTTCACGGGAGAAAAAAAGTTCCAGTAAGCGCGTGACACAGATAACTTTACCTGAAGTGAGGCCGAGCCATACCTCCCTCTTCCTCTCTCTCTCTCTCTTTTTCTTTGTCATTCTTGCTGACTAAAGGGATATCATGAATAACTTTGGCTTTTGCTCTCATTCCAAGTGAATGCTGCTCCAAATTTTTCTATTAGAAGCTCTGTAGGTCACCGAGAAATGGGTTGCTGGAAGATTAAGAGCCGCTGACAAGCATAAGGCAAAATTCCCTTTTCCTGTAGGACCTGAGTAGATGTTCTTTCTGTGCATTGCTGTCACAAGGCATGGTTGTAATTCAGTTTCTTTTCTCTGCATAAGAAGTCTTTGCCTGTGACTGCTTTTCAGTCCTTTTCCTGAGAAAAATCTCACAGTTGCTCCTTAGTAGGCTTGGGTAACCACGGAAAAATTTGGTTCTAAACTCATTTTGTTTTTAGGGGGCCCTTGCGTTTCGTTTTTTTTAATAGTTCCGAAATTTTCCTTTAAAAAATTTCAAAATTTACAAAATTTCGTAAAATTACGAATCGATTCGTTAATGGCGGACGAGATTGCGCAATATGCTAAAAAACCCTCCAAACGGGACAGGAGGAACTTCTGAAGCTTCCCTCTCCCTCTGTTGTTGACTGTCGGTGTGATAAAACAAACAACAACTATAAAACTTGCACCAGACATGTGAAAATAATTACGAAATAATTACGAAATAGTTACAAAATAATTACGAAATAATTACGAAATAATTACGAAATAGTTACAAAATAATTACGAAATAATTACGAAATAAATTGAAAAAATTGTTTTGAATCTTAATTACTCCTCGCACTATTCCTGCCTGGCTCAATATTGGATCGTAATACGAATTAATAACGAATTACGAAATTAACGAACGAAACCGCCCAAGCCTACTCCTTAGTCTCTGATTGGACTTTATACATCAGTAATGGGCAAACTAAGGCCTGGGGGTGAGACCAAACTCTAAATCTCTAGATGACCTCACCCGGTGGCTTCATGTAGATTACAGTTTCTCAATTTGGGGGGTCGGGACCCCTGGAGGGGTCGCAAGGGGGTGTCAGAAGGGTCACCAAAGACCATCAGAAAACAGTATTTTCTGTTGGTCATGGGGGTTCTGTGTGGGAGGTTTGGCCCAATTCAATCATTGGTAGGGTTCAGAATGCTCTTTGATGGTAAAACATTGGGAAACAACTCATCCAGGAATACCTGGCTGCTCTAAATGAGTTCAAGTCCCCTTTCAGGCCAGATCAACTACACCCAAGAGTATTGAAGGAATGAGCGGAAGTCATTTCGGAACCATTGAAGCCATCTTTGAGAGTTCTTGGAGAACGGGAGAAGTTCCAGCAGATTGGAGGAGGGCCAATGTGGTCCCAATCTTCAAGAAGGGAAAAAAGGATGACCCAAACAATTACCGTCCGGTCAGCCTCACGTCGATACCAGGCAAGATTCTGGAAAAGATTGTTAAGGAAGTGGTCTGCAAACACTTAGAAACAAATGCGGTCATCGCTAATAGTCAACATGGATTTATCAAAAACAAGTCATGCCAGACTCATCTGATCTCTTTTTTCGATAGAGTTACAAGCTGGGTAGATGCGGGGAATGCCGTGGATGTAGCGTGTCTGGATTTCAGGAAGGCCTTCTTCGACAAGGTCCCCCATGACCTTCTGGCAAGGAAACTAGTCCAATGTGGGAGAGGAAAAACTACGGTGAGGTGGATCTGGAATTGGTTAAATGGACGAACCCAGAGGGTGATTCTCCCCAAGGCTTCCTCTTCATCCTGGAAAGAAGTGACGAGTAGAATGCCACATGTGACTTAGCTGAAGGGTTAGAAGGCAGGATCATCAAGTTTGCAGACGACACCAAATTGGGAGGGATAGCCAATACTCCAGAGGACAGGAGCAGGATTCAAAATGATCTTGACAGATTAGAGAGATAATGGCCAAAACTAACAAAATGAAGTTCAACAGTGACAAATGCAAGAGACTCCACTTTGGCAGGAAAAACAAAATGCAAAGAGACAGAATGGGGGACAATGAGGCCTGGCTCGAGAGCAGGACGTGTGAAAAAGATCTTGGAGTCCTCGTGGACAGGAAGGTGAACATGAGCCAACAATGTGATGTGGCGGCAAAAAAAGCCAATGGGATTTTGGCCTGCATCAATAGGAGCCTAGTGCCTAGATCTAGGGAAGTCATGCTACCCCTCTATTCTGCCTTGGTTAGACCACACCTGGAATATTGTGTCCAATTCTGGGCACCACAATTCAAGAGAGACATTGACAAGCTGGAATGTGTCCAGAGGAGGGTGACTAAAATGATCAAGGGTCTGGAGAACAAGCCCTATGAGGAGCGGCTTAAGGAGCTGGACATGTTTAACCTGAAGAAGAGAAGGCTGAGAGGAGATATGATAGCCATGTATAAATATGTGAGAGGAAGCCACAGGGAGGAGGGAGCAAGCTTGTTTTCTGCTTCCCTGGAGACTAGGACGCATGGAACAATGGCTTCAAACTACGAGAAAGGAGATTCCATCTGAACATGAGGAAGAACTTCCTGACTGTGAGAGCCGTTCAGCAGTGGAACTCTCTGCCCCGGAGTGTGGTGGAGGCTCCTTCTTTGGAAGCTTTTAAACAGAGGCTGGATGGCCATCTGACAGGGGTGATTTGAATGCAATATTCCTGCTTCTTGGCAGAATGGGGTTGGACTGGATGATGGCCCAGGAGGTCTCTTCCAACTCTTTCATTCTAGGATTCTATGATACCTCCCAGTCTCAAACCTTCCGTTTCTGGGCAAGGTGATGGAGAGGGCAGCAGCGAAATAGTTGCAGCAGTTCTTAAATGACACGGCCGAACTCGATCCCTTCCAGTCCGGCTTCCGTAGTGGGCACGGGACGGAGACTGTGCTAGTTGCCATCACAGATCAGCTTTGCTGCCAGATGGATCAAGGCGGATCAGCGCTGCTCATGTTATTGGACCTCACAGCAGCATTTGATACGGTCGATCACAATCTATTGACCCACCGCCTAGCCATGACTGGGGTGAGGGGGATACCCCTTAAATGGGTGTCCTCCTTCCTCCAGAATCGGGGGCTGCGTGTGGTGAGGGGAGGGATGGTTTCTGAGAGACCTCCGCTAATTTGTGGGGTCCCGCAGGGAGCTATTCCCTCTCCTCTATTATTTAACATCTATATGCGACCGCTTGCCCGACTGGTGCGGAGCTTTGGGCTTGAGTGCCACCAGTACGCTGATGACACTCAGCTCATTCTGAGGATGGAGGGCCGGCCGGACTCTGTACCCGAAAATTTCCATCAGTGCCTTGAGGCCGTGACTGGATGGTTGCGTGCCAGCAGGTTGAGGGTGAACCCAGCGAAGACGGAGATCCTTTGGCTGGGCCGTCCGGGTGGGAGGGAGACCCAGCTGCCTACCCTGGATGGCGAGACACTATGTCCGTCACCTTCTGTAAAAAGCCTTGGTGTCTCATTGGACCCTCTGCTCACAATGGAGGCCCAAGTCTCTGCTGTGAGCAGATCTGCGTTTTTCCATCTGCGTCAGGCTAGAATGAGCTGAGTGTCGACAGCGTACTGGTGGCACTCAAGCCCAACGCTTTGCATCAGTCGGGCAAGTGGTCACATAGAGATGTGAAATAATCAAGGAAAGGCAGTCTTTTTGGCTTTGTTTTGCTTACTTGCGCTGAACATGAAACTGACTTTGGTTGGCTTCCGAGGATTCCAAAAGACAATCAGAAAAGTATTGGGTAATATTTGATTGGGTAACTTTTGATTCAGATATCGCTTCGTAAGTATGAATTTAAGTATGAATTTAATTTGATCGACTTACCACAACTAATGAAAAAATTGCGCACTTCTACCAGTTACTTCAGAGGAGCCTGGGGGGAAAAGCTATAGTCCTCAATTTTTGCTTAGAGGTTAACTGGGGACATTTGCAAACTGGTGACTGGCCACTGTGAGAAAGGTGCTGCTTTAGGCTCATCTAGCAAAGCTTCCAAGGGCAAGATGGATGGATGGCATCCTTGAAGTGACTGGACTGACCTTGAAGGAGCTGGGGGTGGTGACGGCCGACAGGGAGCTCTGGCGTGGGCTGGTCCATGAGGTCACGAAGAGCCGGAGACGACTGAACGAATGAACAACAACAACAAAGCTTCTTCAGCTGTTTTTTTTTCCTGTATGATAACAAAGATTAATTGCCGGTGTAATTATTGATTTTTTTTCTATGGCCTGGAAACTTACTTCTTGTTTTTTAGGGACTGTAGTTTCCAGAACCACACCGCCAGCATAATTGTTCTAATCTCTGGAAAAGGAAAGTTTCAGTCAGCAGCTGAGTTATACAGGTCGCAGGATCTGAATTGTTTTGGCAACAGAGAGAATGGAAGGACTTGGATATATCCTGCCTGAATCCATCTAGTCCAACCCACTGCCATACAGGAAAGCAAAATCAAAGTATCCCTGACAGATGGTCTTCCAAGGAGATTCCATCTGAACATGAGGAAGAACTTACTGACTGTGAGAGCCGTTCAGCAGTGGAACTCTCTGCCCCAGAATGTGGTGGAGGCTCCTTCTTTGGAAGCTTTGAAACAGAGGCTGGATGGCCATCTGTCAGGGGTGATTTGAATGCAATATTCCTGCTTCTTGGCAGAAGGGGGTTGGACTGGATTATGGCCTAGGAGGTCTCTTCCAATTCTTGGATTCTAGGATTCTATGATTCTATAAGTTAAATAGGTTGAGTGAGAGGATACAACCCTGCCGTATGCCTTTTTCCAATCTTGAACCAGTCTGTTGTTCCATGGTCTGTTCTTACTGGCAGATCCACTGCCTCAGGTATATTGCGGATAGGCTTGGGTGATCCAAAAAAAAAAAAAAAGGTCCAAAACTCGTTTCGAATGTAGGGGGTGCTGGCGATTCGATTTTGAAATTATTTCTGAAATTTTCTTGAAAAAAAAGATCGGAAATATCAGGAAATACGAAATGCTTCGTTTGCTTCTTTATTGGACAGTGCCCCTCCCTCCCTCCAGAGCCATTAAAATCTCACAGCTTCCCTTCCTTCCCTTGCGGCGAGCTGTGATGCAGAGGGACGGGGTGGGCGTGGCTAAGCACAGCTCTCCTTGGAGGTCGCTGGGGGCATGCCCACCTCGTCTCTCTGCATTGCAGCTCGCCACAGGGAAGGGAAACTGCGAGATTTTAAAACTAACACTTTTAAAATCTCGCAGTTTCCTTTCCCTGGCAGTGAGCTGCGATGCAGAGGGACGAGGTGGGCGTGGCTAAGCACAGCTCTTCCTGAAGGCCATGCCCCCAGCAACCTCCAAGGAGAGCTGTGCTTAGCCACGCCCACCTCGTCCCTCTGCATGACAGCTAGCCAGGGAAGGGAAGCTGCAAGATTTTAAAACTAACAAGCTGTCATGCAGAGGGACGAGGTGGGTGTGGCTAAGCACAGCTCTCCTTGGAGGTCACTGGGGGCGTGGCCTTCAGGAAGAGCAGTGCTTACCCACGCCCACCTCATCCCTCTTTGCATCGGCGGCTTTGCACGCCCGTGATGCAAAGAGGGACGAGGTGGGCATGGCTAAGAACAGCTCTTCCTGAAGGCCACTCCCCCAGTGGCCTTCAGGAAGAGCTGTTCTTAGCCACACCCACCTCGTCCCTCTTTGCATCGCCGGGTGTGCAAAGCCACATCCGAAAATAATTCCGAACAATGGGGAAGTTGTTTCAGTTCGGAATTGCTCCTCCCACTATTCCTGCATGGCTCGAAATTGGATCAAAAGGTAATTTAATCTGAATTAATTACGATTTTAGAAACTAAATGAATGAACTTACCCAAGCCTTATTGCGGACTTAACTCTTTCCTCTCCAGAACCGAAACCATTGGACTCTCTGAATCCGTTTTTCTGGGCTTTTCATCTCCCTCCTCCCCATTCTGTTTTTGAAAATTATCAAAAATGGCCCACTGAAAACTACAACTCTATTAACTCAGGGGGCCATTCTCTCCCCTCTGTTGTTTAACATCTCTATGCAACCACTTGCTCAGCTGGTTCGAGGTTTTGGGCTGGAGTGTGACCAGTACGTTGATGACACTCAGCTGGTGCTGAAGATGGAAGGCCGACCGGACTCTGTACCCGATTGTTTCCATCAGTGCCTCGAGGCCGTGACTGGATGGCTGCGTGCCAGCAGGTTGAGGGTGAATCCAGCAAAGACGGAGATCCTATGGCTGGGTCGACCGGGCAGTGGGGACATCCAGCTGCCTACCCTGGATGGCGAGGCGCTACGCCCATCATCATTGGTAAAGAGTCTGGGAGTCCTTTTGGACCCTCTGCTGACGATGGAGGCCCAGGTCTCCTCCGTTAGCAGAACCACCTTTTTTCATCTGCGGCAGGCTAGACGGCTGCCCCCCTACCTGTCCAGGGATGACCTGGCTACGGTGATCCAGGCCACGGTCATCTCAAGACTGGACTACTGTAACGCCCTCTACATTGGCCTTCCTCTGTCGGTGATCCGGAAGCTCAAGTTGGTACAAAACGCAGCTGCTCGGCTTCTTGCGGGAATTCCGATGAGATGCCACATCACCCCAATCTTTCTGCAGCTGCATTGGTTACCCATTGAGCACCGGAACACTTTCAAAGGGATGGGACTCACCTTTAAGGCCTTGCATGGTCTGGGGCCGATGTACCTGAGGGACCGCCTCACCCCCTCCCAACCCCAGAGATCCCTCCGTTCTGAGGACCAAGATCTATTGGAAATTCCCAGTGTCAAGACCTTGCGTCTAACAGCAACCAGACGCAGAGCCTTCACAGCAGTGGCACCATCACTCTGGAACACTCTGCCACCTGAAGTCCGTGCCTTGCGGGACTTACCAGCTTTCCACAGGGCATGTAAGACATACCTGTTTCGACAGGCTTTTAATGTTTGATATTGCTGTTTTTAAATTGTTTTAAATTGCTTTTAAATTTTGTTAGATTTTAGCTATTCTTGTAAGCCGCTCCGAGCCCCAGGGGAGTGGCGGCATATAAGTTCTAAATAATAAATAAATAAATAAAATAATAAATAAAGTTCTGGTTATGACTAAAAAACAAACCCTGTATGTGTTTAGCAAAAAGCATTTCTCTCTCCCCATTGATTGGAAATCTGTGGCCACGGAAGAGAAATGGCCTTAATGTTATTTTTCCTATTAAAAAAACAAGCAGACAGTGAGTTAGCAATTCCATGCTGTGTAATGCTAGCTGTCAGACTTGGACAAGAGTTACATTATGTTCTTGTAACAGCTGAGAAAGTGGCTTTATCAGTTGTCAAGATATTTTTTTTCCTCTGGCAGGGAAACGAAGCAGCTTGGTTCTGATTCAAAGGCAGAGCTGGTTGTCTTTGATATCCTAGATAAATGCTTGGATAGTTACTTTTTAATTGCTTTATTGCCAGAAGTTTTCAATGAAGCCATAAAAATAGCAAGGGGGGGAGGGGGGGAGATCAGCCTAATTGCCTCAAGATGGATATGTAACGCATAAATTTCTTGTTTAATGGAACTAGTAATAGACCACCTGTCTCAGTTGCCTTTTCCCATTCAGCGCGTGAATTAATCGTTCTCTCATATGCGCACCGAGTGAAATTGCAATTGCACACTTGGAAATTCAGCACGTTCTTACCTTTCCTTTTTTTTTAGCACTTCGTCTAGGGACATTCAATCTTATTCCATGGATGATGCCAAACTCATTACCTTTGCCTTTAAAAAAAAATCCATTCAAGCATAGCGCCTATTCCATTTCCATGGCCAGTCCGTTTGCATACTCCCATCCTTGTTTTGGTACCATGACAAAGGTGAGAAGGGAGAGTGTAGCAAAATTGCTACTCTATGGTAAATTTTTAGTGTATAGTTCTATGTTTACATATGGCAGATAAGAAAGAATAGGCACAGACGGGGTAGCAACAGTAGAGATAGGATTCATTTGCATATGGAAGCCGATTGGTCATATGCAGATTAGCGTAGGCCCAGGATTTGAACTGGTTGCTAGGCCAAAATGGCAGTTGGAGGAAGAGCAGAGCTAAACATTTCAAAGGGGCGGAGCCAAAGTTTAAAAATAGGCAGTTAGAGAGTCAAAAGAGTTAGTTAGGAATTGCTGTTTGTGAAGTTAGTTAGGAATTGCTGTTTGTGAAGTGAGTTAGGGATTCCTGTTTGTGAGAGACAGTTTGGAACTTCTGTGAGAGAAAAGAGTTAGGAACTCCTGTTAGAAATAAGCAGTTATGAAGATGTGTTAAAGACTTCCGATATATAGAAGCAGTTAGTTAAATATAACTAAAGTTTTAGGAACATAAAGAAAGCCAGTGGTGCTTTAGTCAGAAAATAATCTCAGTCAAGAGTGTGTAAAGCAAGTAACATGTTTGTGAATGTGAAACATTGAAAGTCTATTTCAGAAAAGTAAACCAAGTATATTATACTGACTGTAAGCCTCAAGATTGCAACAAAACACAAAATGTAACCACAAGCGATTGGAGCCAGAAGTTATAAATAAACTGTGTTACTTGGTTATACAGAAGTGTGTCTCAGTGCCTGTACAAAGGTTAAACAGCACACAGAAAGTCCCAGCTAATATAAAAGAAGAAACTGAATCATTATAAGAGCAAAGAGGCTCTTAAATAAAGAAATAGGCTCTCTCCCTCGTTACAGAGGGCTCCTGTTCAGGGCCAAAGCCAGAAAAAAATAATATAATAATAACTAGCTGAACCCGCCACGTGTTGCTGTGGCCAACCTTCCCTCACTCTTTCTCTCCTTCCTTCCCTCTTTCCTTCCTTTCCTCTTTTTCTCTCCCTATCTCTCATCTTTCTTCCATCTCTACCTGTTTCTTTCCTCCCTTTCTTTGCTGTTTGGTTACATCCTTCCTTTCTTCCCTATCTTTTATTCCTTCTCTCCTTCTTTCCCTCTCTTTTTCCTTTCACTTTTTTTATTTCCTTCTCTCCTTCCTTGCTTCTCTTTCTTTCTTTCTTTCCTTCTTTCCCTCCCTCCTTATCTTCTTCCTTCCTTCCCTCTTTCCCTCCTTCTCTCGTTACTTCTTGACTGTCCCTTCCATTTAATATTGTATTTATCTCTATATATAAAAATGCTCTGTGCATAATGAGTACCTTAAAAACAAAAGAACCACTGAACAAAATCACACCAAATTTGGCAACAAAACATCTCATAACACAAGGAGTGACCATCACTCAAAAAATTATGATTTTGTCATTTGGGAGTTGTAGTTGCTGGGATTTATAGTTCACCTACAATCAAAGAGCATTCTGAACTCCATCAAGATGGAATTGAACCAAACTTGCCACACAGGACTCCCATTAACAACAGAAAATACTGGAAGGGTTTGGTGAGCATTGACCTTGAGTTTGGGTTTTGGAGTTGTAGTTCACCTACATCCAGAGACTACCATGGACTTAAACAATGATGGATCTGGACCAAACTTGGCATGAATATTCCATTTGTCCAAATATGAACACAGATGGAGTTTGGGGAAAATAGACCTTGACATTTGGAAGTTGTAGTTACTGGGATTTATAGTTCACCTACAATCAAAGAGTGTTCTGAACCCTACCAACGACAGAATTGGGCCAAACTTCCCACACAGAACCCCCATGACTAACAGAAAATACTCAAGGCCATGCATTCCAACTCCCTTCCCCAGGGCAAGAAAACATAATCAAAGCCCTCTTGACAAAGAGCCATCCAGCCATAGATATAGCTAGATATGATTCACACACACAGTTACAGTAGCATAGATTTGAAAGGGACCCCTGAAGATGGACAATTATATGTTGCATGTTCCCGAGTAGGCAAACTAGACAATCTCTGCATCAACACTGACAAAGAAACAGCAAGAAATGCTACCCACAAGCAGAAAGAAATTACATATATTAGAAACCAACACTTTCTCATTATTTTATTTTCCAGATCAACAGACTGAGCCACAGCAATGCGTGGCAGGGGACAGCTAGTATCTTACATAGAAAGAAGGAAAGGAAGAAGGAAGGAAGGAGGGACATGAAGGAAGGAAAAAGGAAGGGAGGGAGGGAAGGAAGGAAAAGAAGGAGGGACAGGAGGAAGGAGAAAGGAGGAAGGAAGGAGGGAAAGAAAGGAGGGGATGAAGAAAGGAGGAGGGAAGGAAATGAAGGGGAAGGAAATGAAGAAAGAGAAAGAAAGGGGGGGAGGAAGGAAAAGAAGGAAAGGAAGAAGGAAGGAGGGACAGGAAGGAAGGGAAGGAGGGAAAGAAGGAAAGGAAGGAGAAGGAAAGAAGAAAAGGAAAGGAAGGAAGGAAGGAAAAGGAGGAAAGAAGGGAAGGGAGGGAGAGAAGGAAGGTCCTTTATTCAAGCACCATGGACCTTCCTCCTTCTTTGGAAGCTTTTAAACAGAGGCTGGATGGCCATCTGTCAGGGGTGATTTGAATGCAATATTCCTGCTTCTTGGCAGAATGGGGTTGGACTGGATGATGGCCCAGGAGATCTCTTCCCACTCTTTCATTCTATGATTCTATGAATAGTGATCGTTAAAGAGCACATTCTAGGGCAGTGTTTCTTCATTTTCTGTTGGTCGTGGTTCAGAATGCTCTTTGATTGTAGGTGAACTATAAATCCCAGCAACTACAACTCTCAAATGTCAAGGGCTATCTTCCTCAAACCACATGTCCACATTTGGGCATATTGGGTATTTGTGCCGAGTTTGGTCCAGATGCATCATTGTTTTGAGTCCACAGTGCTGTCTGGATGGAGGTGAACTATTACTCCAAAACCCAAGGTCAATGCCCACCAAACCCTTCTAGTATTTTCTATTGGTCATGGGAGCTCTATGTGCTAAGTTTGGTTCAATTCCATTGTTGGTGGAATTCGGAATGTTCTTTGATATTGTAGGTGAACTATAAATCCCAGCAACCATAGCTCCCAAATGACAAAATCAATCCTTCCCTCAACCCCACCAGTATTCAAATTTGGGTGTATCGAGTATTTGTGTCAAATGAATGAAACTACATCCTGCATATCGGATATTTACAAGATGATTCGTAACAGGAGGGAAATTTACAGTTGTGAAATAGCAATGAAAATAATGTTATGGTTGGGGGTCACCACAACATAAGGAACTGTATTAAGGGGTCACGGCATTTGGACGGTTGAGAACCACTGTTCTAGGGATTATTTCTGAGTTGATTTATTAAAATATTCCCATCCAAACCCAAGTAACGAAGGTGGAGGCATTACTTTTCATTCAACCCTCATAAACTCACAAGGCTAGGGGATCTCTTCTTTGAAATATTGAATTGCCATGTCAGGCCAATGAGGAAGTGAGTTTTAGAGCTTCTGGAGGCTCAGTTGGGAGCTTCATAGTTCATGGTTTGACCTTGTCTAGTTAATGACCTGATCTTGTCAAGGAAAGCTTAATGAACCCACCGTTCGTGAAGGTAGGGAAGGTATTTGTCACCTTTCTCAGACAACATCAGACCAGGAAAGTCCACCCAATTAAGTTCAGTGCCACCTAGTGATGGATTTGTGTTATGACATTATCCACGCAAGCGGGAAAACGTGTGAGTTATTTAGGCCTTGGAGTCATTTTTAGACACTAACGGGAACTGATCTGTGCCACATTCGTTTCCTGAGTAAAAAATGGACATCTCTTAATAACTCACCTTCCAGGCACTGAAAATGTGTGTGGAGATTCATGTTGGCTCTTTTCAGTGGATGATGGCTGACTCTTGAGTTTCACATCAGTGGAATTTCAAGGCAGTGAGTTCCAAATTCGTAATTGTTTCTCCCATTTCCTATTTTGTTTCTCTTCAGTGCTCTCCAATATAGCATGTGATCAAAGGTCTCTATGGTGCAAGACACAAGAGGAGAAGGCTCCTGGTGATCACATTTTTGTTTTTTTTAAATGCAACACAACACATGTTCCTAAGTTGTATTGGCTTTTCCAAAATCTGATTAGCAAATATCCAAACATGAACACTGCCAAAAATCTTGTTTTTGGAAACTAGACACTTTTTGCTGCACTTCAAAATGAAATCTAAACCAATTCTTCTAGGGTTGTGCTTTTGGGGTAAACCTTGATCTATTTTGTGTTTCGGTGGGGGCTCCAATCAGTTTGTGGGGAGCTTCCCAAAATTTGGGGGGGGGGAGCAGATTTTCCACCTGGGCTGCCGAAAGATGTTTTCTATCGATCCATTATCGGGAGGAGGGGGCTTCCCAAGCTTCCCTTTCCATCTTTTTATGCATTTAAACTGTTTTACTCTAGAGGAGACAGGAGAGGCGCTCAGCTGCTGGCAGGTGCATGCTTTAAGGAGACTTCTTACCTGGAGTAGACAGAAGAGGCACTCGTCTGCAGGCAGGTGTGCACTTTCAGGAGGCTTCTTCCCTATTTCTACTTTCTACTCTAGAGGAGAGGTGCTCGTCTGCAGGCTGGTGTGCAGTTTCAGGAGGCTTCTTACCTGTTTCTACTTTCTACTCTAGAGGAGATGTGTTCATATGCAGGCAGGTGTGCACTTTCAGGGGGCTTCTTGCCTGTTTCTACCTTCTACTCTAGAGGAGATGCACTCGGCTGCAAGCAGGTGTGTGCTTTAAGGTGATTTCTTACCTGTTTCTACCTTCTACTCTAGAGGAGATGCGCTCGGCTGCAGGCAGGTGTGCGCTTTAAGGAGACTTCTTACCTGTTTCTACCTTCTACTCTAGAGGAGAGGTGCTCGTCTGCAGGCAGGTGTGCAGTTTCAGGAGGCTTCTTACCTGTTTCTACTTTCTACTCTAGAGGAGATGTGTTCATATGCAGGCAGGTGTGCACTTTCAGGGAGCTTCTTACCTGTTTCTACCTTCTACTCTAGAGGAGAGGTGCTCGCCTGCAAGCAGGTGTGCACTTTAAGGAGGCTTATTACCTGTTTCTACTCTTTGCTCTAGAGGAGAAGTGCTCATCTGCAGGCAGTCTGATGCTTTAAGGTGGCTTCTTACCTGTTTCTACTTTTTATTCTAGAGGAGAAGGACTCAGGCGCAGGCAGGTGCATACTTTAAGGAAGCTTCTTACCTGTTTCTACTTTCTTCTCTAGAGGAAATGTGCTCAGGTGCAGGCAGGTGTACACTTTAAGGAGGCTTCTTACCTGTCTCTACTTTCTACTCTAGAGGAGAAGTGCTCAGCTGCAGGCAGGCTCACACTTTAAAGAGGCTTCTTAACTGTTTCTCCTTTCTACTCTAGAGGAGATGTGTTTGGCTGCAGGCAGGTGCAAGCTTTAAGGAGGTGTCTTACCTTTTTCTACTCTCTATTCTAGAGGAGAGATGCTCAGCTGCAGGCAGGTGCATGCTTTAAAGAAGCTTCTTACCTGTTTCTACCTTCTACTCTAGAGGAGAGGTGCTCAGCTGCAGGCAGATGCATGCTTTAAGGAAGCTTCTTACATCTTTCTACCTTCTACTCTAGAGGAGAGGTGCTCAGCTGCAGGCAGGCACATGTTTTAAGAAGGCTTCCTACCTGTTTGTACTTTCTACTTTAGAGGATAGGCACTCAGCTGCAGCACACACACACATTTTCTGGGCCTGCATGCCACACATGCACTATCCAAGGCAAGGAGGCAAGTGCCATGTGCTCATTTATTTATCGTGTCAGGCAACCAAACAGTTGTATTACATTTTTCACAGAACAAACAAACAAACATACAAAAGACACAGTTTGCAAGCTTGGTAGCTGATTGTCCTTTGACCAGTATCTGGCCACTTGGAGTGCTTCTGGTGTCACCGCAAGAAGGTCCTCCCTTGTGCATGTAGCAGGGCTCAGGTTGCATTGCAGCAGGTGGTCTGTAGTTTGCTCTTCTCCACACTCGTATGTCGTGGACTCAACTTTGTGGCCCCATTTCTGAAGGTTGACTCTGCATCTCGGGGTGCCAGAGCACATTCTGTCCAGCACCTTCCAAGTCACCCAGTTTTCTGTGTGCCCAGGAGGGAGTCTCTCATTGGGTATCAGCCATTGATTGAGGTTCTGGGTTTGTACCTGCCACTTTTGGACTCTCGCTTGCTGAGGTGTTCCAGCGAGTGTCTCTGTAGATCTTAGAAAGATATTTCTTGATTTAAGTCGTTGGTGTGCTGGCTGATGCCCAAACAGGGAATGAGCTGAAAATGTCTCTGCCTTGGTCCTTTCACTATTGGCTGCTACTTCCCGGCAGATGTCAGGTGGTGCAATACCAGCTAGGCAGTGTAATTTCTCCAGTGGTGTAGGGTGCAGACACCCCGTGATAATGCGGCATGTCTCATTAAGAGCCACATCCACTGCTTTAGTGTGGTGAGATGTGTTCCACACTGGGCATGCATACTCAGCAGCAGAGTAGCACAGCGCAAGGGCAGATGTCTTCACTGTGTCTGGTTGTGATCCCCAGGTTGTGCCAGTCAGCTTTCGTATGATATTGTTTCTAGTGCACCACTTTTTGCTTGATATTCAGGGAGTGCTTCTTGTAGGTCAGAGCACGGTCCAGAGTGACTCCCCCCAGGTATCTGGGTGTGCTGCAATGCTCCCATGGGATTCCTTCCCAAGTCATCCTCAGAGCTCAGGATGCTTGTCTGTTCTTAAGGTGAAAAGCACATGTCTGTGTTTTAGATGGATTAGGGATCAGCTGGTTTTCCCTGTAATAGGCAGTAAGAGCACCTAGAGCTTCTGTTCAACCATCTCAAAGCTCCCTGCTTGAGCGGTGATGGCACGATCATCAGCATAGATGAAGCTCTCTGTCCCTTCTGGCAGTGGCTGGTCATTTGTGTAGATGTTGAACATGGATGGAGCAAGCACGCTCCCCTGAGGCAGGCCGTTCTTCTGTTTCCGCCATCTGCTTCTCTGGCCCTGGAACTCAACAAAAAGCTCCTGTTTTGTAGCAGGTTTCCTATGAGGCGGGTGAGGTGGTCGTCCTTTGTGATATTATACATTTTTATCAGGAGGAGGCGGTGGTTCACAGTATCATAGGCTGCTGACAGGTCTATGAAGACAGCTCCTGTGATCTGCTGCCTTTCAAAGCCATCTTCTATGTGCTGAGTCAGGTTCAGCACTTGCGATGTGCAGCTTTTGCCTTTCCTGAAGCCAGCTTGCTGTGGAATCAGACAGGGGTCTATTTTTTCCATAATTCTATGCAAAATAAGTCTCTCCAGAACTTTGTAGAGGTGGCACAGCAGGGAGATTGGTCTATAGCAGGTTTTCAGATTGGTCTGAAAAGCAGGCAAGGAGCCAGGATCGGCTCCCGCTTGCTTTCCTTTTGAGCTGATTTTTGTAGCGGGGGACACCTACCCGTTACAAGCTCCCAGAGGTGCTACAGGTGCTACAGGAAAAGATATCTGTGCACAACCTAATTTCTACCTCAGTCAATTATTTTGTCCTGAAATGTTAGTATTATTTAAAAGAAAGGGTATGTAAAAGAAAAGGGGAAAAGGTCCAGGTTTGTGTCCATGGCGCATTAGTGAGGAGGGACGTCCATGTGTACACAGGCCAATGTGCATGCCATAAACGGCACAATAAAGATTTGGGAATAGCTTGATTATGTAACGATCTTTATTAGGAGCACCAATAATCTTTGCATCCTTGAGCTTTGCAGAGCAGAGCATTATAGTTGATGATCATCTGTGAGGCTGAGCATATGGTCCTGAAAGAGTTCTAAATGATTTCTGCGTTTTTGGTTTTATGATGATCCATTTGATACTTAGAAGCCAGCAGCATAAGGCAGTTAATTCTCTTCCTCGCTCTCTTGTGCACAATATTAAAACAATTCAAAGCGGTGCATATTTCAGCTGTCTCTTAAGGATGAGTTATCGCCGGGGCGGCCTCATTGGGAGACAGCTTTCCAGCAGATTTTTGCACTCAATGTGGCAATGCATTCGCAAGGAAGGATTTTCAAAACGATGTGTATATATATAGTTACGATTACGGGGGGTTTAGCCATAACTCACACACCATTTGTTTAATCCTGAAATGCATCTTTAATTATGGGATCGGTAATAGATCAGTTGGGAGGGAATTTGCAGGAAGGACTAGAACACTTGGGATGTGGAGAGAGGGGAAACTGGGAGGAATGGGAGAAGATCTTCTTGCAAACAAACTAATAAAATGTGGGCCGGGCAATACTACTGTAAGGTGGATCTGTGATTGGTTGAGTGACCTAACCAGGGCCGGCCGCAGGTAATTTTCAAGTGTAAGCAAACAATATTTTTTGGATCTCACTCCCCACCAAACCGATCACTGAAAAATAAAAGGTAGAAGGTAGAGGTGAATAAAAGAGTTACCTTACAAACCAGAAGTTTACTTACAACATTATGTTCATATAGCTACACTACATAGAATTGACACAAATTACCTTTTTTAGAATGCAAATATTTTATTAAAGAATTTTAAGTTTTTGTTGTTATATTTGGTCTACAAGTACTACACAACTACAACTCTCAAATGACTTCTAACTGTGCTGAAACACAAAAGAGACATGCACAAGAAGTGGAAAAAGGGAGAAATCACCAAAGAAGAATTCAGACAAATAGCCTACACCTGTAGGGGAAAGGTCTGCAAGGCTAAAGCACAAAACGAGCTCAGGCTTGCCAGGGACATTAAAAACAATAAAAAGGGCTTCTTTTCTTATGTCAGTAGAAAAAGGAAAAACAAGGAGGCGATAGGGCCTCTTCAAGGAGAAGATGGGGCAATGCTGACAGAGGGTAGGGAAAAGGCAGAACTACTTAATACCTTTTTTGTCTCGGTCTTCTCACAAAAAGAAAGTCATCTTCAACCTCAGCAAGATGGAGTGGATGAGGGATTAGAGGACATCCAACCCCAAATTGGCACCACAATTCAAGAGAGATATTGGCAAGCTGGAATGTGTCTAGAGGAGGGTGACTAAAAGGATCAAGGGTCTGGTAAACAAGCCCTATGAGGAGCAGCTTAAGGAGCTGGGCATGTTTAGCCTGAAGAAGAGAAGGCTGAGAGGAGATATAATCGCCATGTATAAATATGTGAGAGGAAGCCACAGGGAGGAGGAGGGAGCAAGCTTGTTTTCTGCTTCCCTGGAGACTAGGACGCAAGGGAACAATGGCTTCAAACTACAAGAGAGGAGATTCCATCTGAACATGAGGAAGAACTTCCTGACTGTGAGAGCCGTTCAGCAGTGGAACTCTCTGCCCCGGAGTGTGGTGGAGGCTCCTTCTTTGGAAGCTTTTAAACAGAGGCTGGATGGCCATCTGTCAGGGTTGATTTGAATGCAATATTCCTGCTTCTTGGCAGAATGGGGTTGGATTGGATGGCCCAGGAGGTCCCTTCCAACTCTTTGATTCTAGGATTCTATGATGCTGGGGAAAATGGAAGGAAAAAGGAAGAGGAGCCGATCAAGGGCAAGATGGATGGATGGCATCCTTGAAGTTACTGGCTTGACTCTGAAGGAGCTGAGGGTGGTGACGGCTGACAGGGAGCTCTGGAATGAGATCGTCCATGAAGTCATGAAGAGTCGGAAACGACTGAACGAATGAACAACATCAAAATATCATAGAAAAGGCAGTGCATTTGTTCAACCGTGAAGCATGTATGAAACCATAGCATTGTTCAGCTCTCATGTTTAGCATGTGTGCGGGGAATTAGCTTGACAATCCATTATTTCGGCATTAAAATCCCCCCCAACTTGTTGCCTGCTGCCTTCTGTTCTCTTACGAGACAGCTTTGCTCGCCTTCCCTTTGTAATTTCCCAGGGAACTTTTTTTTTAATGCCACTAATGCTTTGGCTGCCCTTAATAGTTTCTGAGCCAATGTTTGATGTCTGTTGACAACCGGTTCTTTATCGAAGGCAGGCCAACAACAAAAAAATTGGCTCAAACAGAATTCTGTATCCAAATTCTGTCCTTTATCCGCCATCATATTTATTAAAGAACCCAAGAGGGGTCTGGTAACTAATTTTGTATTTATAGGAAAGATGACCCTCTCCGCGAAAGAATCCCCACGTCTTGCAAGAGACAGACCGTCTGTCAAGAATTTAATATCGATATAACAGCAAAGGTACAATTCTGCAGCCAGGGAGGTTGATTTAATATAGTCACAGGGCAGGATGGCCTCCGTCGTTCAAGGCAGGAGCGAGCAATTGCCTAACCTATTGCCGTGCCCAAATATTGTCCCGATTATGATGCCCACGATTCAAAGAATGGGGCAAAGTGGCATAATAAATCCCACACTCGAGAGTCCCGTGGTGGGACTGCTTTATGGAAACGATTCATGATTGCTCCAGCAAGCAGGCTAAACATTAGTCTTGGGTAACCACGGAAAAATTTGGTTCTAAACTCATTTTGTTTTTAGGGGGCCCTTGCGTTTCGTTTTTTTTAATAATTCCGAAATTTTCCTTTAAAAAAATTCGAAATTTACGAAATTTCGTAAAATTACGAATCGATTCGTTAATGGCGGACGAGATTGCGCAATATGCTAAAAAAACCTCCAAATGGGACAGGGGAACTTCTGAAGCTTCCCTCTCCCTCTGTTGTTGACTGTTGGTGTGATAAAACAAACAACTATAAAACTTGCACCAGACATGCGAAAATAATTACGAAATAATTACGAAATAATTACGAAATAATTACGAAATAAATTGAAAAAATTGTTTCGAATATTTATTACTCCTCACACAATTCCTGCACGGCTCAATATTGGATTGTAAGCTAATTTAAATACGAATTAATAACGAATTACGAAAGTAACGAACGAAACCGCCCAAGCCTACTAAACATATCTAGTTGATTTTCATGGGACAATGAGAAAACAGGCATAAGATTGTAGTGTTATGTCCAGAGGTGGCCCTAGGTAATTTTCAATGGTAAGCAAACAGTATTTTGGCGCCCCCCCCCCAAACCATATATATATAGGTGTGTGTGTATATGTGGATATATATATATATATATATATATATATATATGCATATATAGGGGCATGGACAAATTTGGGATTTCCGACTGGCTGTTTGGAATTGTAGGAGTTGAAGTCTAAAGCACATGGAGGGCCAAAGTTGTCCCATGCCATCCATATATATATATGGACACACAGGGGGGGGGGGGGGGGGGGGATTGAATCAAGCTTCTGCTGTTTGCCTTCAACACAGGCAGAAGACAACAAGGAATCCACACAGGGCATGGACTCTTGTTGTGAACGGTTCAAGTAGTTTCAGTCGTAACAAAGTGCTACATCACATTTTCACATAGAAAAAGGGCAGTGTAAAAAGTGTTATATATATATATATATATATATATATATATATATTAGGGCTGGGCGGTTTCATTTCGTTAATTCGTAATTCGTTAATAATTCGTTAATTTTTTCAATTACAAAACGATAACGAACCATTCTGGAGCAATTATAAAAAAACGAATTTTCAAAAACGTTTTGTAAATGCTTCGTATTTCGATATTGTATTCGTTTCGTTATTGTTTTGAGGTCGTTTCGTTATTATTTCCGCATGTCTGGGCCAGTTTTATGGTTTAATTAGTGAAAAAAAATTATAATATCACACCAACAGTCAACAACAGAGGGAGAGGGAAGCTTCAGAAGGTTTTGGAGGTTTTTTAGCGTATTTCGCGGTCGCGTCCGCCATTAACGAATCGATTCGTTATTGTTTCGGAAATCGATTCGTTAATTTTTTACCATTTACGAAATTTCGTAAATATCGAACATTTTAAAAGGAAAATTTTGTAATTATTTTAAATATCGAAACAAAAAAAAACCCCAAATACAAATCGATTTTAGAAACAAATTTTTCCGTTGTTACCCAGGCCTAATATATATATATATATATATAGGTTTTTTTCTGCCTAAGTGGAGTATCTTGCATTTGTCCCTGTTGAACTTCATTTTGTTAGTTTTGACCCATCTCTCTAGTCTGTCAAGATCGTTTTGAATCCTGCTCCTGTCCTCTGGAGTATTGGCTCTCCCTCCCAATTTGGTGTCGTCTGCAAACTTGATGATCCTGCCTTCTCAACCTTCATCTAAGTCATGAACAGGACTGGGCCCAGGACAGAACCCTGCGGCACTCCGCTCGTCACTTCTTTCCAAGATGAAGAGGAAGCATTAGTGAGCACCCTCTGGGTTCGTCCATTTAACCAATTCCAGATCCACCTCACCGTAGTTTTGCCTAGCCCATATTGGACTAGTTTCCTTGCCAGAAGGTCATGGGGGACCTTGTCAAAGAAGGCCTTCCTGAAATCCAGGTACGCTCCATCCACGGCATCATTCCCCGCATCTACCCAGCTTGTAACTCTATCGAAAAAAGAGATCAGATGAGTCTGGCATGACTTGTTTTTGATAAATCCATGTTGACTATTAGCAATGACCGCATTTGTTTCTAAGTGTTTGCAGACCACTTCCTTAACAATCTTTTCCAGAATCTTGCCTGGTATTGACGTGAGGCTGACCGGACGGTAGTTGTTTGGGTCATCCTTTTTTCCCTTCTTGAAGATTGGGACCACATTGGCCCTCCTCCAGTCTGCTGGAACTTCTCCCGTTCTCCAAGAACTCTCAAAGATGATTGCCAATGGTTCCGAAATGACTTCCGCTAGTTCCTTCAATACTCTTGGGTGTAGTTGATCTGGCCCTGAAAGGGGACTTGAACTCATTTAGAGCGGCCAGGTATTCCTGGACGACTTGTTTCCCAATTTGGGGTTGGATGTCCTCTAATCCCTCATCCACTCCATCTTGCTGAGGTTGAAGATGACTTTCTTTTTTGTGAGAAGACCGAGGCAAAGAAGGCATTAAGTAGTTCTGCCTTTTCCCTATCCCCTGTCAGCATTGCCCCATCTTCTCCTCGAAGAGGCCCTATCACCTCCTTGTTTTTCCTTTTTCTACTGACATAAGAAAAAAAAGCCCGTTTTATTGTTTTTAAAAACCTTGTTTTGTGCTTTAGCCTTGCGGACCTTTTCCCTACAGGTGTTGGCTATTTGAATTCTTCTTTGGTGATTTCTCCCTTTTTCCACTTCTTATGCAGGTCTCTTTTGTGTTTTAGCACAGTTAGAAGTTCTTTGGACATCCATTCTGGCTTCTTTGCACTTGTCCTATTTTTCTCTTTGTTGGCACAGTTTGCAATTGTGCCTTGAGTTTGCAATTGTGCCTTTTCCGGCAAGCTTTTGATGGGTGAACAATCCGGACTATGCCTGTTCTTGCTGCCTATTGTTATGGTCATTTTAAAGATAATTGTATTGTTTTAATCTGTTTCTGTAAACCACTCAGAGCCAAATTGGGAGTAGCGGTATACAAGTTGAATAAATGATGATGATGATGATGATGATGATGATGATGATATGCATACACGCCGCTCTGAGTATCCGAAGGGGTGGGACGGGTGGGATAGAAATGAAGCAAATCAATAAATAAATCCCTTTGTCATGTATGACAATTGGGCCGGGCTCCTGTACTCTTTTCATATACATTTTCTTTCCAATTCTTTATACTTCTCCGTGTTGTGTGTGCGTGCGTGTGATATCTCCAGTGGCACCGAATGTTATTACCAGTCTTGACTCAGGCACCATAAGCAACAGCTGTAGCCTGGGAGGTTTTGATGCTGTCAGGACTAATGGGATCTGTGATAGAAGCCGCCTCGGCTTCATCAGAATGGCAGGGGTTCCTACTGCTTGCAGGACCTCAGACAGAAATGGGCACCGATTTTGCGGAGCACAGAGAAGAGGGCAGACCCGGAGACAAAGAAAGAAGCGTGTGGGAGAAATGAGTGCAGCGCTGGCTGAATGACAATACCGTGGGACCTTTCTCTTCCTAGATGAGGATTTTCACCCCTCTGTTGGAAGCATGATTCACATATTGAGGTTTTGCAGAAGGCGCCATTATTTGGGAACGTGTTCTGCCGATCCAGGGAGAAGGAATGAAAATAGTATGCGATGGGAGAACTCTAGGGCTTGGGTCAGAGATGATCCAGACTCTTGATCTTTGGAGACAATGCCCTGTAGCTCCTGTTCTTAGAAAGACACCACAAGGAAGGAAAGGGGGTGAAGTGCAGGGAGTCAGGAGGCAGGCCTTCGGGTTGTATCGTACTCCCCAGACCCACTTCTTATCACATTTTTGTACTCCTTTAAGGAAAAAGCACACTTTTGCTTTTCTCATTTGTCCATCACCCATTTCCCCCTTTCTTTGTGCACAGAAGTGTTTCCAAATTGTGTATAAAAATCAGGATGTACAATACATAAGAAACATATTATGTATCAAGAACGGAAAACGGCTAGTTAATAAGCTGCTAGTTAACAATTATCGCAAACCTTCAGACAGAAATGCATTTCTGCATTACAATAGTTATCATAGCATACCCCTCAAAAATAATCTACCATACGCGCTAGGCTTGGGCGGTTTCGTTCGTTAATTTCGTAATTCGTTATTAATTCGTATTTAAATTAGCTTACGATCCAATATTGAGCCATGCAGGACTACTGTGAGGAGTAATTAAAAATCGAAACAATTTTTCTAATTTATTTCGTATTGTTTCATAATTGTTTCGTAATTGGTTCAAAATTGTTTCGAAATTGTTTCATAATTGT
>NW_026844478.1:37104553-37168615 GCF_025583915.1 Anolis sagrei ordinatus | reverse complement strand
TCCTGATCAGGACCGGGCCCAGGACGGAACTCTGCGGATGGCACTCCACTTGTCACTTCTTTCCAGGATGAAGAAGAAGCCTTGGGGAGAATCACCCTCTGGGTTCATCCATTTAACCAATTCCAGATCCACCTCACCGTAGTTTTGCCTAGCCCACATTGGACTAGTTTCCTTGCCAGAAGGTCATGGGGGACCTTGTTAAAGGAATTATCAAAAGTTCTGTCCATAAAATAAATTCATCCCCTTAGATAGCTCTCTCAAGGTGAAGGGTGCATCTACACTGTGGAAGTAATGCAGTTTGCAACAATTCCTGGATGACACAGCTGGCCTGGACCCTTTCCAGTCAGGTTTTCACCCGGGCCATGGGACGGAGACAGTCCTGGTTGCCATTACGGATGAACTCCGTTGCCAGTCTGACAACGGTGGATCCGCGCTACTGGTACTTCTCGACCTTACCACAGCGTTTGACACCGTCGACTACGATCTAATGATTCACAGTCTTGCCATGTCCGGGGTTCGCGGTCAGGCCCTCAATTGGTTCAACTCATTTCTCCGGAACCGGAGCCAACGCGTGGAGTACATGGATCAAGTTTCCGATAGATCCCCCCTCCTATGTGGGGTCCCCCAAGGTGCACTTCTCTCTCCTCTCCTCTTCAACATCTACTTTAGACCCCTTGCTAGTTCGGCTCGGAGTTTCGGCCTGGACTGCTACTTACGAAAAATGGGGACATTGCTTCGATTCTTAATTACTCCTCACACTATTCCTGCATGGCTCGATATTGGTTCGAAGCTAATTTAAATACGAATTCTTAACGACTTTAGAAACTAACAAACACGATAAACCAAGCCTAATAGCCATGGATAAATATGTGAGATGAAGCCACAGGGAGGAGGAGGGAGCAAGCTTGTTTACCGCTTCCATGGAGATTAGTACAAGGAACAATGGCTTCAAACTACGAGAGAGGAAATTCCATCTGAACATGAGGAAGAACTTCCTGACTGTGAGAGCCGTTCAGCAGTGGAACTCTCTGCCCCGGAGTGTGGTGGAGGCTCCTTCTTTGGAAGCTTTTAAGCAGAGGCTGGATGGCCATCTGTCAGGGGTGATTTGAATGCAATATTCCTGCTTCTTGGCAGAATAGGGTTGGACTGGATGGCCCAGGAGGTCTCTTCCAACTCTTTGATTCTATGATTCTATGATTCTAAATAAATACAGGCAGGCCTTCAAATGCTAATGAAGGTGATCAGCTAAACATTCACACCTAATTGCAGCAGGGAAGAGCTCCTTGCCCCACCCCAGCCATTCCACAGATATATAAACCCATTGTCCTAATTCCAACAGACCTCTACCTCTGAGGATGCTTGCCATAGATGCAGGCGAAACGTCAGGAGAAATTCCTCTAGAACATGGCTCTATAGCCCGAAAAAACCCACAAGAACCTAGTAAAACTATGGAAGCAAAATTCAGCTAAAGTGGATTGTCTTTCAGATCAACAGAATTGAAAATAGGGATGTAAAGAACTCTTAGAACAGTGTTTCTCAACCTGGGGGTCGGGACCCCTGGAGGGGTCGCGAGGGGGTGTCAGAGGGGTCACCAAAGACCACCAGAAAACACAGTATTTTCTGTTGGTCATGGAGGTTCTGTGTGGGAAGTTTGGCCCAGTTCAATCATTAGTAGGATTCAGAATGCTCTTTGATTGTAGGTGAACTATAAATCCCAGCAACTACAAATCCCAAATGTCAAGGTCTATTTCCCCCAAACTCTACCAGTGTTCATATTTGGGCATAATGAGAATTCGTGCCAAGTTTGGTCCAGATCCATCATTGTTTCGAGTCCGTAGTGCTCTCTGGATGTAGGTGAACTACAACTCCAAAACACAAGGTCAATGCCCACCAAACATTTCCAGTATTTTCTGTTGGTCATGGGAGATCTGTGTGCCGAGTTTGGTCCAATTTCATTGTTGGTGGCGCTCAGAATGCTCTTTGATTGTAGGCGAACTATAAATCCCAGCAACTACAACTCCCAAATGACAAAATCAATCTCCCCTCACACTGCCTTATACATTAAGACCTTTTAGGGGTTATTTAAAACCAAAGTTCAGGCAGTTCTGGATCCGGAAATCCCAGGCCATTTACTGGACATGTGCTTATTCTGTAAATCTGGATAAGCAGGAAAAATCTGTTTAATCCTCATTCGGAGCCATCAGGATTTGTGGAAGGGGATTCCATAACTGTCACTGTGTGAAGAAGGATTTCCTTTTTGCCTGTCTTGACTCTCCCCCAGTATTAGTGGCTCAGGATTGCCTGTTTTCTGCATAGCAGCCACTTCTCAAGATGTGAGAAAGAGGAATTTCCCCGGTCAGTCGGGAAGGTTCTTAGATCCTTTTAACTCGAGACACCGGGAACCGAACCTGCGATCTTCGCGACAAAGCTCTGACCCTTTTGCAAAGGAAGAGGAAACATCATCTCTGGCAGAGGGACGATTTGAATCAGGGGTATGATATTTCACAGCTTGGCCTCTTAACTACTCCTCTCCATTCACTCATCAAAGAGGCGAACTTGACTACAAAGGATGCTCCATGCTCCAGAAAGGAGCCAATGTCAAAGCCTCTTTTTTCTTGTTCCATTTTCGCATATAATAGGCTTGAGCCAGGATCCATTTTTAGCTGTTCCCTTTGGCCTATCCAGGTTTTTTCGGTTTGATTTGGTATCCATAACAGCAAGGGTTCAGTCGTCACAGATTCCTGTCCGTAACAGGACCACATTTATTATTTACTAGCTGTACCCACCACGCGTTGCTGTGGCCAACCTTCCCTCCCTCTTTCTCTCCTCCCTTCCCTCTTTCCTTCCTTTCCTCTTTTTCTTTCCCTATCTCATCTTTCTTCCATCTCTACCTGTTTCTTTCCTCCCTTCTTTGCTCTTTGGTTACATCCTTCCTTTTCTTTTTCTTTTCTCCTTCCTTCCTCTCTTTTTCTTTCACTTTTTTATTTCCTTCTCTCCTTCCTTGCTTCTCTATCTTTCTTTCTTTCCCTCCTTCTCTCCTTCCTTCCTTCCCTCTTACCCTCTTTCTCTCGTTACTTCTTGACTGTCCCTTCCATTTAATATTGCATATCTTACATAGAAGGAAAGGAAGAATGAAGGAAGGAGGGACAGGAAGGAAGGAAGGAGGGAGGGACAGGAAGGAAGGAAGTAAAAAGGAAGGAGGAGGAGGAAGGGAAGAAGGAAAAGAAAGAAGGAGGGAGAGGGAGGGAGGGAGGAGAAGGAAGGAAGGAGGAAGGAGGGAAAGAAAGGAGGGGGTGAAGAAAGGAGGGAGGGAAGGAAATGAAGGGGAAGGAAATGAAGAAAGGGAAAGAAGGAGGAAAGGGAGGGAGGGAAGGAAGGAAAAGAAGGAAAGGAAAAAGGAAGGAGGGACAGGAAGGAAGGGAAGGAGGGAAAGAAGGAAAGGAAGAAGGAAGGAGGGACAGGAAGGAAGGAAAAAGGAAGGGAGGGAGGGAAAGAAGTGAAGGTAGGAAAAAAAAGGAGGGACAGGAAGGGAGGGAGGGAGGAGAAGGAAGGAAGGAAGGAAGGAGGGAAAGAAAGGAGGGGGATGAAGAAAGGAGGGAGGGAGGGAAATGAAGGGGAAGGAAATGAAGAAAGGGAAAGAAGGAGGAAAGGGAGGGAGGGAGGAAAAGAAGGAAAGGAAGAAGGAAGGAGGACAGGAAGGAAGGAAAAAGGAAGGGAGGGAGGGAAAGAAGGGAAGGAAGGGGAAGAAAAAGGAGTGACAGGGAGGGAGGGAGGAGAAGGAAGGAAGGAGGAAGGGAGGAGGGAAAGAAAGGAGGGGGATGAAGAAAGGAGGGAGGGAAGGAAATGAAGGGGAAGGAAATGAAGAAAGGGAAAGAAGGAGGAAAGGGAGGGAGGAAAGGAGGAAAAGAAGAAAAGGAAGAAGGAAGGAGGGACAGGAAGGAAGGAAAAAGGAAGGGAGGGAGGGAAAGAAGTGAAGGTAGGAAAAAAAAGGAGGGACAGGAAGGGAGGGAGGGAGGAAGGAGAAGGAAGGAAGGAGAAAGGAAGGAGGGAAAGAAAGGAGGGGGATGAAGAAAGGAGGGAGGGAAGGAAATGAAGGGGAAGGAAATGAAGAAAGGGAAAGAAGGAGGAAAGGGAGGGAGGGAAGAAGGAAAAGAAGGAAAGGAAAAAGGAAGGAGGGACAGGAAGGAAGGGAAGGAGGGAAAGAAGGAAAGGAAGGAGAAGGAAAGAAGAAAAGGAAAGAAAGGAAAGGGAGGAAAGAAGGGAAGGGAGGGAGAGAAGGAAGGTCCTTCATTCAAGTACCGTGGACCTTCCTCGCCTCCTCCCCCTCCTCCTCCTCCCCCCTCCCCTTCTTCCTTATGTGGATGCTCCGTTGCTGCTGCCGTTGCTGCTGCTTTCCCAACAGGGAAAGGAGGAGGAGGAGACTGCTCTCCTGACATAGGAGGGAAAGAGAAGGGGCTGCATGCGGCGCACCTCCACCTCCACTCCACTCGCTTGTGTGTGTGTGTGTGGCCGTGCACGTGTGCCTGTTTCCCCGCGAGGAGGAGGGGGCGTGGCCATGGGTCTCTTTGTGGACATGCAGTTTAGAAGTCCTTTCTGCTTTGTGTTTTCGTGTTTTTTGAATGGAGAACATACATTGGGTTGTTAGGTGTATTGGTTCCAAATTTGGTGTCAATTGCCCCAGTGGTTTCTGAGTACTGTTAATCCCACAAACAAACATTACATTTTTATTTATATAGATTGTAATTATTGCGGCATCGAATTGTTGCCATTGCTAGCCGCTCTGAGTCCCCCTGTGGGGGTGATAAGAGTGGTGTAGAAATGTTGTAAATAAATAAAATAAAATAAAAGGCAACCCATTAATCTGTAGTCTCCCAAACCCAAAGACTGCCCAAGACTGTTGCAGAAGGCTGCTTGCAGGGGCGGCTCACCCATTACGCAAAGTAAGGGTTCGCAGTATACTTGATTTTGCCAGGGGTGCTCTTGAGGCACTCTTGGGGGAAAATAGACCTTGACATATGCGAGTTGTAGTTACTGGGATGTATAGTTCACCTACAATCAAAGAGCATTCTGAACTCCACCAATGATGGAATTGAACCAAATATGGCACACAGAACTCCCACGACAAACAGAAAATATATATCAGTGATTGGTTGGGGGGGGGGGGGAGAAGGCGCCAAAATACCGTTTGCTTACCATTGAAAATTACCTAGGGCTGCCTCTGGCTGCTTGCCACATGACTCATGTAGCTTGAACCCCGGCAAAGGCACGCTCCCTGCTCTCAGTCTCTGACAGATGGAATGGTGCAAAGGGTTGAAAAGTCACTGTTGGCATGTGCCAAGGCTGAAGTGCAGTTGCCAACTATCCCAAGGAGCGAATGCCTCCAACGTAGCTACGGTCTGCTTGCTCGCAGCCTCCTACAGCATGAGATCGCGTGGCATGGAAGGGCTCTCCCGCGATGCCCAGGGCAGGTGCCAGGGAGACCTAATGGCCTGCTGAATTTCCTTTGAAAGCTGTGTCGCTTTGTACCAAACGGGAAGGTAGGAAGGGAAAACGCAAAAAGCCTTGACGTTCAATAGGGTAACAAGACAAATTGCAAATATACTGTTCTGGGTTATTGTCCGGCAGCGAATTGTCCTCGTTGATGTGTATAATTTAGAAGTCGTGCATGTTGCAGCGAAAGCAATTGTTGGTGGAAATGACTGCCTTTTAATCATACAATTTTCTCAGTCATTTTTTCGGCGCTCGCTCGTAATTCATTGCAATTGGCGCTTGGCACGGGGCTCCAGAGCTGTGTTTCTAAATTGGAAGGAGCTTTGAAATTCGCCCTCAGCTTATTTGTCTATTTGATTTGCATCATTAGATTTGTTTGTGTTAACATTTGGGCTAAATTCTCCCCTCTGATCAATGAATGCGCGTCTCAGATAAGGAGCAGAGATGAAGGATTCTCTCTGCTGCACTGAGTGTGCAAACTTGCTTGGCTCTAAGCAGAGAGTCCTTCACGGATGCAAAAAGTGTAACCCCCTGAAACAAAACCTCAAATAGGCAGGGATGACTACTAGGACTGTTTTGTCACGATGCCAGGGCACTGCCATTATTCAGGCAGAGATGAACCAAACAATCACCCAGTTTGTGTTAAACAATTTAATTAAAACAGCACTTACTTTCTGCCTGTTTAAAAGTCCAAAACATAAAACATAAAGATAGCATTTAGCCACAGAATTTTGTCATGATGCCAGGGCATTGCCATTATTCAGGCAGAGATGAACCAAACAATCATCCAGTTTGTGCTAAACAATTTAATTAAAACAGCACTTACTTTCTGGCTGTCTAATAGTCCAAAACATAAAACATAAAGATAGCACTCAGCCATAGAGTTTTGTCACGATACCAGGCACTGCCGTTATTCAGGCAGAGATGAACCAAACAATCACCCAGTTTGTGCTAAACAATTTAATTAAAACAGCACTTACTTTCTGGCTGTTTAATAGTCCAAAACATAAAACATAAAGATAGCACTCAGCCACAGAGATTTGTCACGATGCCAGGGCACTGCCGTTATTCAGGCAGAGATGAACCAAACAATCACCCAGTTTGTGTTAAACAATTTAATTAAAACAGCACTTACTTTCTGGCTGTTTAATAGCCCAAAATATAAAACATAAGGATAGCACTCAGCCACAGAGTTTTGTCACGAAGCCAGGGCACTACTGTTATTCAGGCAGAGATGAACCAAACAATCACCCAGTTTGTGCTAAACAATTTAATTAAAACAGCACTTACTTTCTGGCTGTTTAATAGTCCAAAACATAAAACATAAAGATAGCACTCAGCCATAGAGTTTTGTCACAATGCCAGGGCACTGCCGTTATTCAGGCAGAGATGAACCAAACAATCACCCAGTTTGTGTTAAACAATTTAATTAAAACAGCACTTACTTTCTGGCTGTTTAATAGCCCAAAATATAAAACATAAGGATAGCACTCAGCCACAGAGTTTTGTCACGAAGCCAGGGCACTACTGTTATTCAGGCAGAGATGAACCAAACAATCACCCAGTTTGTGCTAAACAATTTAATTAAAACAGCACTTACTTTCTGGCTGTTTAATAGTCCAAAACATAAAACATAAAGATAGCACTCAGCCACAGAGTTTTGTCACGAAGCCAGGGCACTGCCGTTATTCAGGCAGAGATGAACCAAACAATCACCTAGTTTGTGCTAAACAATTTAATTAAAACAGCACTTACTTTCTGGCTGTTTAATAGTCCAAAACATAAAACATAAAGATAGCACTCAGCCATAGAGTTTTGTCACAATGCCAGGGCACTGTCGTTATTCAGGCAGAGATGAACCAAACAATCACCCATTTTGTGCTAAACAATTTAATTCAAACAGCACTTACTTTCTGGCTGTTTAATAGTCCAAAACATAAAGATAGCATTCAGCCACAGAATATAAAACAAAACCGACAGCAAACATTGTTTCAGGTTCAAGATAACTCCATAGTCAAAAGGTCCAGTCCAGTGGTCAAATGCCGAGAGTTCAGGGAGCAAAGTCCAGGGATCAAGAGTCTATATCGTAGTCAAAAGCCAGTCCAGAGATTCAAGGGTTCCAAAAGTACAGGTGACAGAGCAGGATACCGAAAATCCACAAACCTGGGGGAAAACCAGCAGCATCTACCACCAAAATAAGACAAATACTTTTCTCCCGAAGATCAGTCCCAAGGCTAGCTCCTTATATCCAGAAACACCCAGCTGCAACCAATCTCTTGCATACCTCCACCCTTAATGGCTTTCACCCATGAACTCTTACTTACAGATTACTCAACCCTTTAGAACTCAGACTTACATTAACCCTTCTATCACCAACTGCTAGGCCTACCACAACCAACCACCAACAACTGCAGAACATGATACATTTATTTATTTATTTATTTATTTACAGCTTTTATATTCCGCCCTTCTCACCCCGCAGAGTGTACACATATATGGCAAACATTCAATGCCAATTTTTGACATACAAACATATACAGACATACACAGAGGCTGCCAGGGGAGCTGTCGCTTTCATCGTCCATCTGCGACGCTGATGAAGTACTTCCGCATTCCCCGCATGCTTCCCCGCTGGAATGCTTTGCTGGAGTCTTCTTTATGCCCTCATAAATCAGTTGATTTAGCCTCCCTACACTTTAAGGTGGTACCTAATTTTCCTACTTGACAGTGCAACTGTCTTTCGGGTTGCAAAAGTCGACAACAGGCTACACACAATTGGTTGGAAATCCCACTCCAACCCGGGCTGGCTTCGAACTCCTGACCTTTCGGTCAGAGTGATCTTAATGCAGCTGACACTCAGCCAGCTGCGCCACAATCCCAGTGCTTGTTTCGTTCATCATAAACCACTGCCATAACTCTCTCTTGACTAAAGAAAGTTATGTACTTTCTTTAGTCACCTTAATCTTGTGTGTCAGGGGTGTTGCTTGGACCGCCCTCTAAAATGCTGGCTGTTTTATCATTTCTTTACATGTACATAACAACACAGCACACGTGCACATTAGATCCAAGTCTCTGGCATTCATCTCTGAATACCAGGCTCTTCCCAAGGGTTTCAGATAATAGAGATGTTGTTGTTGTCATTGTTGTTAATTAATACACAGCAAGATTAATCTACAGCAAACAAGATCCCTATGCTAGCTGTTGTATTGTATCACACTTTGGACACTTCCCAAATGTCTAGGACTGTGTGATGTATTGGCAAATAATGCATGCAGATCCAAGTTGGGTGGCCTTTTGTAACTGAGAGGTGGTAATTTTGTCAGCGCCAATTGTTTTCAAGTGCAAGCCAAGGTCTTTAGGCACTGCACCCAGCGTGCCAATCACCACTGGGACCCCTTGACCAGCTTGTGCCAGAGTCTTTGCAGTTCGATCTTTAAATAATCACATCATGTAAGCTTTTCCAGGTGCTTCTCAACAAGTCTGCTGTCACCTGGGATTGCAACATCGACAATCCATCCTTGTTTTTGTTTTCTACACGATTGTGAGGTCAGGAGTATTATGCTCCAAAACTCTGTCAGTCTGGATTTGGAAGTCCCAGAGGAGTTTGACATGTTCATTTTCCATAACTTTTTCAGACTTGTGATCCCACCAGTTCTTTGTTGCAGGCAGATGGTATTTGTGGAATCTGAGCAATTGTGTTGTGCCTCTGTTTATAGTTTGTCTGCGCAATCTTCTTGCAGCAGCTGAGTATATGCTCCATCATTTTGTCTGCTTCCTTGCAGAGTCTACACTTGGAATCTGTTGTTAACATTTTGTATGGCCTTCTTCTACTGTTGGTTTTCCTTACAGAAGCCCTCTTTCTGCCTCCTGATTTCCTGGGCAGGTCAAGTCTGTCGACATCACTATGCGAGTGTAATGAGTAGTGGATTGTCATCAGTTTTCCAACAATGGAGAGCTATGCATGATGACCAGAAGTAGCTTTAACTCATGTGATGAGCTCCGTGCCTCTCCATGCTTGAAAAGAGACCGAAGTGTCCTTTCAGGAGGAAATGTCTCCATGTGATGAGGTCCAATGTGGAGTTCCCTCCTTTCAAGACACTTTGACCTCTTTACAACCATGAAGGGCTATGCATGATGGGCAGAAGTAGCTTAACTCATGTGATGAGGTCCCTGCCCCTCTATGCTTAAAAAGAAGCCAGTGTCCTATCAAGGGGAAATGTTTCCATGTGATGAGGTCCAATGTGGAGTTCCCTCCTTTCAAGACACTTCGACCTCTTTACAACCATGAAGGGCTATGCATGATGGGCAGAAGTAGCTTAACTCATGTGATGAGGTCCGTGCCCCTCTATGCTTGAAAAGAAGCCAGTGTCCTATCAGGGGGAAATGTTTCCATGTGATGAGGTCCAATGTGGAGTTCCCTCCTTTCAAGACACTTCGACCTCTTTACAACCATGAAGGGCTATGCATGATGGGCAGAAGTAGCTTAACTCATGTGATGAGGTCCCTGCCCCTCTATGCTTAAAAAGAAGCCAGTGTCCTATCAAGGGGAAATGTTTCCATGTGATGAGGTCCAATGTGGAGTTGCCTCCTTTCAGGACACTTCGGTCTCTTTACAACCATGAAAGGCTATGCATGATGGGAAGAAGTAGCTTAACTCATGTGATGAGCTCCCTGCCCCTCCATGCTTGAAAAGAGGCCAAAGTGCCTTTATTGTTGTTTATTCGTTCAGTTGCTTCCGACTCTTCATGACCTCATGGACCAGCCCATGCCATAGCTCCATGTGATGAGGTCCAATGTGGAGTTCCCTCCTTTCAGGACACTTCGGCCTCTTTACAACCATGAAGGGCTATGCATGATGGGTAGAAGTAGCTTAACTCATGTGATGAGGTCCGTGCCCCTCTATGCTTGAAAAGAAGCCAGTGTCCTATCAGGGGGAAATGTTTCCATGTGATGAGATCCAATGTGGAGTTCCCTACTTTCAGGACATTTCTGCCTCTTTTCGACCTCACAACATGTGGTCAGCTCCTGTGCTTCTCATGCTTGAGAAAAGGCTAAAGTTTCCTACCAGGGGAAATATCTCCATGTGAAGAGGTCAATTGTGGAGTTCCCTCCTTTCAGGACACTTTCCAACTATGGAGGCCTATGCATGACTTTTAGAAGTAGTTTAACTCATGTGACAAGCTCCATGCCTCTCCATGCTTGACAAGAGGCTGGCTTCGCAGAAGTGGGCTTCGCAGATTCTTTTTGCATGGTCTGCCTGGACTTTAATTGTGCTTCTTCTTTGACTTGGGAGATGGTTGGCGCAGCTGTGGTGCAGCTGGCTTAGTGTCAGCTGCATTAAGATCACTTCTGACCAAAAGGTCATGAGTTCAAAGCCGGCCTAGGTCGGAGTGAGCTCCCGACCAGTTGTGTAGCTTGTTGTCGACCTTTGCAACCCAAAAGACAGCTCCATCTGTCAAGTAGGAAAATTAGGTACCACCTATGTGTGGGGAGCCCCCGGTGGCGCAGTGGGTTAAAGCACTGAGCTGCTGAGCTTGTTGATCGAAAGGTCACAGGTTCGATTCCGGGGAGCGGCGTGAGCTTCCGCTGTCAGCCCTAGCTTCTGCCAACCTAGCAGTTCAAAAACATGCAAATGTGAGTAGATCAATAGATACCGCTCCGGCGGGAAGGTAACAGCACTCCATGCAGTCATGCCGGCCACATGACCTTGGAGGTGTCTACGGACAACGCTGGCTCTTCGGCTTAGAAATGGAGATGAGCACCACACCCCAGAGTCAGACATGACTGGACTTAATGTCAGGGGACTACCTTTACCTTTACCTTTACCTTATGTGTGGGGAGGCTAATTTAACTAATTTACGAGGCCATAAAAAAGACTCCAGCAAAGCATGCGGGGAATGCAGAAGTACTTCATCAGTGTCGCAGATTGACAATGAAAGCGACAGCTCCCCTTGTGGCCAGAAAAGTTAAATAGCCTCTGACTGTCTGTCTATATCTGTTGTGTGTCTTTGGCATTGAATGTTTGCCATATATGTGTACATTGTGATCCGCCCTGAGTCCCCTGCGGGGTGAGAAGGGCAGAGTATAAATACTGTAAATAAATAAATATGTAGATATCTATTTGTGTTTGTAGGTTTTCTGCAAACGGTGTGACCCAATTGTTGATCTGATTTGCGGATGCCTAGGACATCTAGAAAAGGCAGTCTTCCTTCATTTTCTTTTTCCATGGTGAACTGGATGTTTGGGTGGGTGCTGTTAAGATGGTCCAGGAACCTGTCTAGTTCTTTTTCTCCATGGATCCAAATAATGAAAGTGTCATCTACAGATCTGAACAACCCATTGATTCCAGCCATGAAAGCCTTCGACAATACATTACTCATTACACTTTTGTATTTCCCTTTTTCTGTGCTCTTTTTCCACCCCGAGGCAACCATTGCTTTTGCAGCTTCTATCATATAGTTCGTTGTTTCGGCCCATTCTTTACTCCCACTTTCCTATCTGTTTCTCCCGCCTTTTCTTTGGGACACATTACCAAAGACGTGCAAAGGAGGTGCATCCAACAACCACACAGTGGAGTGAAACTCTCTCCCAACCTTCTCAGTACCTGCTCAGTGCTGTTGCCGTGCCAGCTTCAAAGAAAGTCTGAATGTTGAAGGAAGGCATGGGCAAGGTGTGCCTTTAGGCAACACATGATTCCTGAGGCAGATTTGAGGTCCTCATTCCCTCCAGATTCCCCAGACTTTTCTCTAACCCAGAAAGAGAGAAGAAAGCCTTCCCTTTGAACCCTCCAGGAACCTCAGTTCACCTTTCATCTTTTTTTCCAATGTTTTTCAAAACCAAATGTAGATGTTTGACCATGTCTGGTTTTGTTTTGTTGCATGGGGGATTCGGGGCAAACCTTGGTCTCAAATATTATGAACAGTGGTGGTCGGGCATCCGGACAACGTGGCCAGTTCAGCGGAGTTGATGGCGGAGGACCATGGCTTCGATGCTGGTGGTCTTTGCTTCTTCCAGCATGCTGACATTTGTCCGCTTGTCTTCCCAAGAGATTTGCAGGATTTTCCGGAGGCAACACTGATGGAATCGTTCCAGGAGTTGCATGTGACATCTGTAGACAGTCCACGTTTCGCAGGCATATAGCAGGGTTGGGAGGACAATAGCTTTATAAACAAGCACCTTGTCCTACGGATGCCTGGGGGCTATAACTCTTAGTGAAAGAGGCATGGACGTGGCATCTTTCCCCAGGGGATTGCTTCTTGCCCTCCTATAGGAAACTGGAACTCCCAAAGACCAAAACACAACAGATAACTCGAAATGGTATTTATTGTTCACAATGAGTTATCTTTCTCAGGCATAAGCTTGATGTTTCAACAGGGATAAAGGAAATATACTTTACAATCTCTGAAGTCCAAGGAGTTTGCAGCTGAGAAGCTTTTCCTGTGTCCTCTTTCCTCAATGGCTGTGAATATCGGAATAAACACAATCCCAGTCCAATGGCCTATGTTGAAGGGACAAGACCTTCCTCTGGTGCCAAAAGAACCAGTTTGAAGGCGCTTGGGTCTCCTCAATGTTGTCCAGGACGATCTGGACATAAAGCATGAGTCCCAAGGGTAAAAAACCTTAGAATTGGTGCTGAGAGGTAATTTAAGCAGGGGCTTTTAGAGCCAAGTCTCTTACTCACGTCCATCTGAAAGAAACTCTGATGGCAGAATGAGAAAAGGAAGCACTCCCCTCCTCCAGGAAGAGGTGGAGCCAAACAATTGAGCTTGAGAAAGCAATTCAACTGGTGCAAACAACACTGATTGACAGCTATAAATAACCAATCAATCCAACTATACATAAGCAGGGTAAAAAGGCAGGATTAAGCATGATACAACAGTTTAAATCTTGCAACTAACTGTTCTACACATAGGTGGTGCCACTTGCGCCGTCACAACCTTGGTATCCCTACGGATACACTTTATGCCAAACTGTGGTGCCAAACTGAACTGATTCAGTAATGTAGAGGCACTTTTTAGAGTGAGGAATGTTGCCTTAATTCTGTCCTTACTTTTGGGCAAGTTGAAGAATATGCAACTCAATCATCTGCTTAGAATCAGGATAATACAGAATGTTGAGTCCTCTGCTGTGCACCCACACATCAAGGCATTGCTCTTATTAACACCAATTCCCCATGTTTTATTTTTCCAGAAAGCGTATTACTTCCATGACCTTGTTATAATTAGCTTGTTAATGAGCAATTGCCTGCTAATCCACATAATTCTTCTGACAGGCTGACAGCTCAAGAGATTAACAAAGTTTGACCAGTATCTCAAACTCGGTGATATCGCCTTTTCTCCTTCTGACAGGAATATAAAGATATCCATCTCTGATTAATGTAATCTCCCGTGTGTGTGTGTGTGGATCTCAGATGTTGAGCTGGAATGTCATTCAGTCATTCATATCCTTTTTTCCAAAGAGAAAATTGCTACCTTTTATCCACTCAATTCTAGCTTTGACTTTGTATTAGGAAAATTCAGTAGGCTTGGTTGATCCAAAACAAAATGGGTTCAAAACTCATTTTGGATGTAGGAGACACTGGTGGTTCCATTTGGAATTAAATTCCAAATTTTTCTGGGAAAAAATCGGAAATTTCCAAAAATTCCGAAATTTCAGAATCGCTTCGTTAATTGTGGAGAGAGACTTTTTGAGGCTTTGGAAGCTGATTTCACAAGGTAGGGAAGGAGAGGCTTGAATGTATGGGATTTGTAGTGTCTTTTCTGGCAATGCGCAGCAAACTAAGACTCAAACAGAGGGCAGGGAGCCTTTTTGGAGCCTTGGAAGCAGATTTCACAAGTTAGGGAAGGAAAGACTTGAATATATGGGATTTGTAGTGTCTTTTTAGGAAACACACAGGAAACAAAGAAAATAATAAACAGCCAAGAGACCTTTGAGCCTTGGAAGCTGATTTCACAGCTTTAGGAAGGAGAGTTTGTGTTCACAGAGTGGCTTGAACTGATGGGAGATCTAGTTTTTTTTGAAGCAATGTGCGACAAACTAAAAACCACTGAGGCCAGAGAGACCTGCTGTAACACTGGGGCTTTAAAAAATGTTAGATGCTTTGGTTCCTCCGTGTTGCTCCATCACCCATGCCACGCATCCACATACTCCAATACCCTCGTGGTGCCCACCCGTCCCAAACCCCAACAGCAACAACACACAAGCGGCAAGGCAGCCAGCCAGCCAGGCAACAGCCCTTCTTCTCTGCTTGCTTGCTTGCCCTGTTCTTCTTCCAACCTCCCTTCATCACAACCTCCATTCCCCTTTTCTTTTTCTTTCCCTTCGCCCTTCCCTTCCTGGGCTCCGAATGAGCCTCTGAGCCATGTGCTCCCTTTTATATAGAGCAATGGCTGCCGAAACCCCTCCCCTCCCCAAAACTTATCCCCTGATTGGTTGGGAGACAAGCAGGCCCCCAGAATGCAAGATAATAATAATAATATTAATAATAATAATAATAATCCTTTATTTGTACCCCGCTAACATCTCCCGAAGGACTTGGTGCGGCTTACAAGAGGCCGAGCCCAAATACAATAGTAAAACAATAACAACAACAGCAAATAACTCAAAAAACAAAACAAGTTACTTGCCTCCCAGCAGGCTAGAAGGCTTAAAATACGCTAAATCATTTCTGACTCACTTCCTGAGTCGTAACAAAAATGGCGAAAAAGGCTTCAGAAGGGCAAAGGGACTTCCGGTTTTTAAAAATGCTTTGAAATCGCTTCAAAAAGTTAATTTTTACGAAATTATAACAAGTTACGAGTTATCCGACGCGGATCTATCCATGCCTAATAGGGCTGGGCGGTTTCGTTTCGTAATTTCGTAATTTGTTAAAAATTCGTTATTTTTTTTTATAACGAAGTGATATTGAACCATTCAGGAGCAACTAAAAAACGAAACGAATTTTTCCAATTCGTTTCGTAATTGTTTCGGAATTGATTCGTTATTGATTAGTTATTGATTCGTAAATGTTTCATTATTATTTCTGCATGTCTGGTGCAAGTTTTAGGGTTGCTGTTTGTTTTCTCAGTGAAAAAAAAATTATAATATCACACCAACAGTCAACAACAGAGGGAGAGGGAAGCTTCAGAAGTTTTTTTAGCGTATTGCGCGATCGCGGCCGCCATTAACGAATCGATTCGTAATCGATTCGTAATTGTTTCGTAATCGTTTTATGATTTCCGAAATTTCGTAAATATCGAACTTTTTTTAAAGGAAAATTTCGGAATTCTTTTAAATAACGAAACGCAAAAAAAAAACCCCTAAAAACGAATCGAGTTTAGAAACAAATTTTTCCGTGTTTGGACAGCCCTAATGCCTAATATTCAACTTGCATTCTGCAAGTTGAATATGCATTCTTATCAAATGGATTTCTCATCATGTGAATCACAGAATCACAGATTTGGAATGAGACCTTAATTATTGAATGGCTTTATCATTTGGTCCAATGGAGGGCCTACAAGCATCTCTAAGAAAGAAGCAACCTGCCATTAGTAACAAGTACGCATGTGCAATCGAGAGAAAAATGTTTCAAGAGTCATTACAAAATGAGGGGGCACCACCGTTTCATTTCTAAAGTGCTTCTAAAGTGTTGTTAGTGACAATGTGCATGGAGACAATGCACACAAAATGGCTCTTTCAGTTCAGCATCTGCCACATGGGCATAGTCCTGTCCTTGGAGGCTACGCTTCTGAAAGCAGCCTTAAGGAGCCCATCTAGGGGAAGCGTTCTCCGTGGAACAGTCAAATTCCGCTGAAAGGACCAGTGTGAGGAGCAAAGCGAAGCACCTAGCAGCTGTCAGATGGCAGCGGGAGTGTGTCTCCCTGCTGGAAGCAGTTTGTCTTCACCCATTTAGATGTTGAATATTTTAAACAACATGCAAATTTCCTTGAATGCTCAGTAACAGTCTTCCGTTTGCCAGAGAGAGGTAAGGGCAACAAACGTGAATCCGCTAATGACATCCAGTAGGTGAGCGCCATTTTCCTAATGCAATTACGCTCTCGGGCTCTAGCCTGGGATAAATGAACTTCCCACTCTCCCTGGTGGGGACAGCTTGATGAATGGGAGGTTCACTCCAGATGGCCGCTGGAATCCAAAGTGCACCTCTTGGATAAATATGCCATTAATCTTACTGCAAACTACTTCTCTGCTGGAGATCGGAGTGGCGGAGAAACAGCAAAACCCAAAACTGTGAAGAGTTTTGGAGACACACAGGCTGCAGAGGAACACCCTGGGTTCCTCTTTGACACTCCTTGCTTAGATGATTATTGTAGAGATACGTGTGGGCAGCATCTTCTTCTTATGCAAGTGTGTGCAATAGGCTTGGTTGATCCAGCTCGTTGCTTTCTAATCTCGTTATGAAATCGTAAATAAAATGCCTTTAGAATAGGCTTGGGCGGTTTCGTTCATTAATTTCGTAATTCGCTATTAATTCGTATTTAAATTAGCTTACGGTCCAATATTGAGCCATGCAGGACTACTGTGAGGACTAATTAAAAATCGAAACAATTTTTCCAATTTATTTTGTATTGTTTCGTAATTGGTTCAAAATTGTTTCAAAATTATTTCGTAATTGTTTCGTAATTATTTCCGTATGTCTGGTGCAAGTTTTATAGTTGTTGTTTGTTTTATCACACCAACAGTCAACAACAGAGGGAGAGGGAAGCTTCAGAAGTTCCTCCTGTCCCATTTGGAGGTTTTTTTAGCGTATTGCGCAATTGCGTCTGCCATTAACGAATCGATTCGTAATTTATGAAATTTCGTATATTTTAAACTTTTTTAAAGGAAAATTTCGGAATTCTTTAAAAAAACGAAACGCAAGGGCCCCCTAAAAACGAAACGAGTTTAGAACCAAATTTTTCCGTAGTTACCCAATCCTAATATCGACGCGTTTTGGCAACCCGGAAGTGTTTTGGCCATATCAAAGCCGCATCCACCATCTTCCTTACGACTTCCGGCAGTGAATCGTAAATGCTGGGGGCGTGGCCTTCAGGAACAGCTGTTCTTACCCACGACCACCTCCTTCCTCCTTGCATCAGCAGCTTTGCAAGGGGGGCTTTGCGAGGTGGGCATGGCTACCTCCCTGGCGAAAAGCGGCGATGCGGAAGAGCTGGGTGTAGCCACACCCACCTCGCAAAGCCGCCGATGCAAAGAGGAAGGAGGTGGGGGTGGGTAAGAACAGCTGTTCCTGAAGGCCACGCCCCCAGCGATCTCCAAGGAGCGCTGTGCTTGACCATGTCCACCTCTTCATTTTGCATGACTGACAGCTAGCCAGGAAGGAAAGGAAAGGTGAGAGAAGCTCGCCGCAAGGGAAGGAAGGGAAACTGCGAGATTTTAATGGTTCTGGAGGGAGGGAGGGGCACCTTCCATTAACGAAACAAAGGAAGCGATTTGTATTTCCTGGTATTTCCGATCTTTTTTTAAAGAAAATTTCGGAAATAATTTCAAAATCGAACCACCAGCGCCCCCTATATACGAAACGAGTTGAGAACCATTTTTTTTCTTGATCAACCAAGCCTAGTGTGCAAAACGCAGCCTACATGTGTAGACTGCGTGAAGTATTCACTTCCTCTTTTGTGGCATTCCTAAAGTCCCTGGATCATTCCATTCTTTGTTTAAAAAATTAACTAAAAAATAATAGAATCATAGACTCCTAAAGTTGGAAGAGACTGTCAGAGTGATGCCCCTGGGTCATGCACAGAGTACTTGAGGTTTCCATATCAATTATCACACTGCAGACTTCTTGGGTTTCAAAACAATAAACTTTACTGGAAGCACATATACAAGCGACTACATGTTGATGAGGAAAGATGGCGACTGACAAAAGTACAGCATAAAACACACAGACAAAGAAACATCTGCCTTCCTGTCTTATCTATCTTGTAGCTGGTACACTCCCTATTTTTCTCAGAGCAAAGGAAAAGTCTTATCTAACTTTAGCCAAGGTCTTTACTCTCACTGCCTCTAGTGACTACAATTCTAGCACACAGCTGAAAATAACTGGATCAGTCATTAAATCAATCTTGGAATACATATGAATACACATTATTAACACATTGAAAAACATACATATAATATTTGCAATTATCCTGACGGGTCTTCTAGTCCAACTGCTTTCTGCCAAGAAGCAGGAAAATCGCCTACAAAGCATCCCTGACAGATGGCCATCCAGCCTCTGTTTCAAAGCTCCCAAAGAAGGAGGCTCCACCACACTCCGGAGCAGAGAGTTCCACTTTCTAATATTTTCGCAAACTCCGATGACATCTAGACATTTGATAATCCAACAATGTGGCAGTGAGTCAAATAATAATAATAAACCTTTATTTGTACCCCGCTACCATCTCCCGAAGGACTCGGTGCGGCTTACAAGAGGCCAAGCCCAAACACAATAGTAAAAACAATAACAACAACAACAAAATAACTCAAAAAACAAAGCAATAACATTAACAACATACAATGACGCAATTAAAATCAACGGCAGGGCCAAATGGAGTGTTTGGAGGAGGTGGGCATGCAGATATCCTAGATCTCTGATAAAGTGCGCTGGGACATAATGCTAGGAGTTTCCTTATTCTGGGAAGGCACACTTTTTTGTAATCAGCTCTCACAGTCATGAAGTTCTTCCTCACGTTCAGATGGAATATCCTTTCCTGTAGTTTGAAGCCTTTGTTCCATTGCACCCTAGTCTCCAGGACAACAGAAAACAAGCCTGCTCCTCTGGAGGTGACTAAGGCATGGACCACCCTTAACCCCTATATAAGCTGCGTTGATTAAATAGATCTACTCTCGTTGAAACAAGTCACTGGATATCAATGTTAGGCCGCTTAGGCTGAGATGCTGAAGCTGATAGAAGCTTTAGGAAGGTCTTCCCCAGGAGGAGAGACCCTAAGACCCCACCAAAGAGGGATCGCTACTTTGGCGAGCCAGAGAAGCCTGATTTCAGCAGTTTTATTTGGATTAAAAATTCAGAATAAATCTCACCAAAGTTGAAGAAAAGGCACCGAGGTGGTTTTATTAGCGATTCAGCTGAAAAGGATGCAATGTAGCAATCATTCGCCTACAGAGCATACCAATACAGAGATCAGAGGCATTTTTATAGGAATTTACAAGTTTGAAAGTTCAAAATTCCCGCCCTTCGCCCTCCTCCTGGCTCGCAGGTGATTGGCTGACGCGGTTCCAGCTGAGAGGAGGCGTGGCCGCCCGCTCTGCGTCAGGGCCAATCACGGAGCTCCTCCGCTGCGCGGGAGCCAATGGGAAGACTTCCCCCATCTCAGCGCCCTGGCGAATCAGGAGAAGGGAGGCGGGACAGAGCAGGAACAATGGGCTGGTGAAGGGATCAATGGGTTGATGTCCAGGGGCCCGGAATCTGAGAAATCCTGTCTATTGAAGATGCCCAATCAACTGTCTACTGCAACGCTCTCTACGTGGGGTTGCCCTTGAAGACGGCCCGGAAGCTTCAATTGGTCCAACGTGCAGCAGCCATGATACTAACAGGAGCGGGACGCAGGGAGCATACAACGCCCTTGTTTACCAGCTCCACTGGCTGCCAATTTGCTACCGGGCTCAATTCAAGGTGCTGGCGTTGGCCTATAAAGCCCTAAACGGTTCCGGCCCAAGCTACCTATCTGACCGCATCTCTGCCTATGAACCCACCAGGACTTTGAGATCTTCCGGGGAGGCCCTGCTCTCGATCCCACCTGCTTCTCAAGCACGGCTGGCGGGGACGAGAGATAGGGCCTTCTTGGTGGTGGCTCCTCGGCTGTGGAACGCCCTTCCCACGGACATTAGGCTAGACCATCTCTAATGGTAGAGGGCGCGAGGTCACCTTCTACTTATTGGGCAAGGAGGGGGGTACGATCCTGAGGGCGGTGTAGTAGTCGTATCTCACATGGTGAGAGCTCCCTGACTGTAGGAGGGACGGGTGTGAAAGCTCATGCGAGTGCGAGGCGGCTGGGGTGCGTGGGGTGGTTCCCTGATGATATTCCGCAGGAAACTAAAGACTTGGCTGTTCAAGAAGGCGTTCGAACAAGAAGTGCAATAATTGGTAATGACAACAGGAATGGAACAACGGAAAATGATACTGGATTGTGGTTTAGACGATGAGACGACGTGGAATGGCTTTTGTAGTATTGATGATGTTTTTTGATGATTATGTTTTTGGTTAATGCTGGACTGATTATTTTAGATTGTGTCTTGAATTTTGAACCTTGTTCTTTCTATGTTGTACACTGCTGTGAGTCACCCTGGGCTGAGAACAGCGGTATATAAGCAAAGTAAATAAATAAATAAATAAATTGTCCTTGAGTGGATTTGTGATGAGCCTTGATCACCTCACCCGAGTCTTCCTGTTACAATCAGATAAGGCACAAAGGAGAGGCTTGGGAGGAATGTCTAGTCTTGAATGAAGTAAACAAAATTGGGAAGGCGACCTCCCATGGGGTAGCCGCATCAAGTCTTCGGGACCAGGGCTTGGCAGAGGCGATGAAACGGCGAAGCGCAGCAGCACGGCAGCAACGGAGCCGGCTTTTTTGACAATCAGCTGTTTCTTGTAAAATATATTTTTTAAAACAAAAGGTTATTTCCCGGCTGTAGAAGCCCGAAATGCAAAAAGCGAGATAGTAGATGGTGTTAAAATCAAGCTAGGAAAAATATGCCATCAAAATGGAGGCGATCCGCCATCTCGCGGATACTGGGGCCCCAAATGGGAGACTCAGTATCCGCAGTTTGGCTGAGCGCAGATTCGGCCTCCCCAGAACGTTAGGAAGGCATCCCAAGCAGGTCTGCAGTCTCCCACGGCCTGGAAAAGGTTAGTTTCATGCACTGGGATAGTTTCAGGCAAGAAGAGACACAAAGTATCAAGCTAGAGAGCCAAAAAGTTGCAATTTCATTAATCTTTATTTGGGGACTTGTTACAAAATTGGGGCTGGGTAGGAAAGTGAAAAGAGAGAATAGGGCTGTGTTGAGTCCCTGGTTGAGCTTCCTGTTGGGGCACATTTCATCAGTTTGGCCCAATCTTTGCACCCAGGAACTGTGGAACTCCCTGCTGCAGGTCAAATAAATTTAAAGGCAGGGGTCTGAGCTGCACTCGGTATCTGTATTTTGGAGTCACTATTCTCAAAAGAAGATTGGGCATTCTTTTCCTTTTTAGACATGATTCCACAAAGGCCTCGAGGTCCACCAACACCATTACTTGTTAGCAAAGTGATGCCTGCACTGGCAAGTGCGTTTTGCTAAGGATCTTGACATAAAAGCACAAGAAGACTTCCCAAAGACATTAATAAGCTCGGAGCAGGTCAGGGGTGCATTTGGGGCTCATTAAAGGCATTCTCCTGATCAGGAATAATTGCCAAATGCCGTTTGCAGCAATGACCTCATCAGACATTCACGATCTGAGAAATCACAGATAAGTTGCAAAATTATAATAAATGGGGAACGTTCTCCTGTTATTTGTGAAGATGAGCCGACCGCCACTGCTGATGTTATTGGTCAGCCTTTGTAGAAGGCAAACTTTAGAATCATAGAATCCTAGAATCCAAGAGTTGGAAGAGACCTCCTGGGCCATCCAGTCCAACCCCATTCTGCCAAGAAGCAGGAATATTGCATTCAAATCACCCCTGACAGATGGCCATCCAGCCTCTGTTTAAAAGCTTCCAAAGAAGGAGCCTCCACCACACTCCGGGGCAGAGAGTTCCACTGCTGAACGGCTCTCACAGTCAGGAAGTTCTTCCTCATGTTCAGATGGAATCTCCTCTCTTGTCGTTTGAAGCCATTGTTCCCTTGCGTCCTAGTCTCCAGGGAAGCAGAAAGGAAGCTTGCTCCCTCCTCCTCCCTGTGGCTTCCTTTCACATATTTATCCATGGCTATCATATCTCCTCTCAGCCTTCTCTTCTTCAGGCAAAACATGCCCAGCTCCTTAAGCCGCTCCTCATAGGGCTTGTTCTCCAGACCCTTGATCATTTTAGTCGCCCTCCTCTGGACACATTCCAGCTTGTCAATATCTCTCTTGAATTGTGGTGCCCAGAATTGGACACAATATTCCAGGTGTGGTCTAACCAAAGCGGAATAGAGCATGGGGAGCATGACTTCCCTAGATCTAGACACTAGGCTCCTATGGATGCAGGCCAAAATCCCATTGGCTTTTTTTGCCACCACATTATTATTATTATTATTATTATTATTATTATTAAACTTTATTTGTACCCCGCTAGCATCTCCCGAAGGACTCGATGCGGCTTACACAGGCCAAGGCCTCAACAACAATACAACAATGCAGTCTAAGCAAATCAAACAATTAAAACAAAATAAAGCAAAAAGAACAACAGGCAATAAACAATACACTAAAGCAGAATAAAACTGGGCCGGGCCAGAGTAATGGGTACAAGGTTAAAAGTGCTGATGTGACAGGAGGTATATATGAGGCTTCTAGGGCAAGTGCGGTGTGCGGTGTGCAGCAATCATTGGTTCTAGTAAAGTGCTTCTGGGACTTGGTATTGGAGATTCCTAATCTGAGAAGGCACATCGGAACAGCCAAGTCTTCAAGTTCTTTCTGAAGACTGCCAATGTAGGGGCCTTTCTAAGATCTTTGGGGAGGGTGTTCCAGAGTCGGGGGGCCACCACAGAAAAGGCCCTGTCCTGTGTCCCCACCAAGCGCGCTTGCGACGCAGGCGGGATCATGAGCAGGGCCTCTCCGGATGACCAAAGTGAACGCGTGGGTTCGTAGACGGAGATGCGGTCACACAGGTAGGGTGGTCCCAAACCATTCACATTGAAATGCGGTCACGCAGGTAGACTGGTCCCAAACCGTTCACATCACATTCCTGGCTCATGTTTAACTTGCTGTCCACGAGGACACCAAGATCTTTTTCACACGTACTGCTCTCGAGCCAGGCTTCATCGTCCCCCATTCTGTATCTTTGCATTTCGTTTTTTCTGCCAAAGTGGAGTAACTTGATTCCTGTGCCGTCGCGCTTGGGGGCTATTAGTCTTAATGAAGGAGGGATGGACGTGGCACTTTCCCCCCAAGGGATTGCTTCTTGCCCTCCTTTAGGAAACTGGAACTCCCAAAAACCCAAAACGATGTAAATAGCTCAAAATAAGTTTTATTTATCACAAAGTCATTTCTTTAAAGCAATGAGCTGGAAAACTTCAGAGGGGTGAAGGAAAACATACGTTACAGTCTCAATCAGTCCTGGATCCAAGGGGTTTGAAGCTGAGAAGCCTTACCAAGTTTCCTCTTTCCTCAATGGCTGTGAATGCCGGAGCAAACCACAACCCCAGTTCAGATGGCCTATGTTTGAAGATTCAGGATCTTCCTCTGTTGTCAAAAGAACTGGCTTGAAGGCGCCTGGGTCTCCTCAATAATTGTCCAGGATGATCTGGACATAAAGCATGAGTCCCAGGGGTAAAAAACCTCAGAACTGGTGCTAAGAGGTAACTTAAATCAGGGTCCTTAAGAATGAAGTCTTTTACTCACATCCATGTGGTATGATCTCTGAAGGCAGAATGAAAAGAAAAGGAAGTTCTCCCCTCTTGCAGGAAGAGGTGGAGCCAAACAGTACTGATTGACAGCTACAAGCAACCAATCCATACATCTGTACACAAGCAATGTAAAAAGGGGGCAGGATTAAACATGATACAACAGTTTAAGTCTAACAACTAACAGTTCTATACATAGGTGGCGCCACTCAATTCCCATGAGGAATGGACTTTTCCCTAGTTGCTAAGGAACTGTTGTGGGCTACTCTTCAGCTTCTGGAGAGGAGGTAGAACCGAAGGCTGAAGAGGTAGCACTTGGGGATTTGGAGTCAAGTGTTGAGAAGCAGAGAGGACCGGGTCATCCGTAGGGATACCAAGGTGCTTGTTTAGAACAACAACAACAATTTTTATTGATTAGCCAGTTGGCCTTATCAAAAACAGACAGTGCAGACACAACATACAACATACATCTAGTCCTCTTAAAATAAAATACAAATATACCGGTAGCCATAGATATATGCCTCAACTTGTTTATACATCTACTAGCTGTGCCCTGCCACGCGTTGCTGTGGCCTATAGTAAATCTTTTCAAAGCAGAGGTAGATATCTGGAGTATTGTGAAAGAGAGGTACCTACCTATTCCTTTCCCCTTTTTCTCCCCCTTTCTCTCCTTTCTTCCTTCTCTACCTCTTTCTTTCTTTCTCTTCTTTCGCTCCTTGGTTTCATCCTTCTCTCTTTCCTTCATTCCCTCCCCCTTTCTTCCTTTGCCTCCTTTCTTCCCTCCATGTTTCCTTCCTTCTTTCATTTTTTTATTTCCTTTTCTCCTTGCTTCTTTACCTCTTTCCTGCCTTTCCTTCCTTTTATTTTTCTTTCCTTTCTACTTTCTCTTCTTCCTTCCTTTGGTACCTCTTTCTTTCCTGCCTTCCCTCCTTCCTTCCTTCCTTCCTTCCTTCCTTCCTTCCCATTGCTTACCAAACCCTTCTCGTGCTTTCTGTTGGGTCATGGGAGTCCTGTGTGCCACGTTTGGTTTAATTCCGTCGTTGGTGGAGTTCAGAATGCTTTGATTATAGGTAAACTATAAATCCCAGCAGCTTCAACGGAGGGGGGTGGGAGGAGGAGGAGGAGTGCAGGGGCGGGGCCTCGGTGGCTGTGGGCGGGGCTTCGGAGGGGGTGGGAGGAGGAGAGGAGTGCAGGGGCGGGGCGTCGGTGGGTGTGGGCGGGGCTTGGAGGGGGGGGGGGAGGGGAGGAGTGCAGGGGCGGGGCGTTGGTGGGTGTGGGCGGGGCTTCGGCGGGGGGGTGGGAGGAGGAGGAGTGCAGGGGTGGGGCGTTGGTGGGTGTGGGCGGGGCGGAGGAGGGGGGGAGGAGGAGGAGGAGTGCATGGGCGGGGCGTCGGTGGGTGTGGCCGGGGCTTTGCGGGGGGGTGGGAGGAGGAGGAGGAGTGCAGGGGCGGTGTCGGTGGGTGTGGGCGGGGCTTCGGCGGAGGGGGGTGGGAGGAGGAGGAGTGCAGGGGCGGGGCGTCGGTGGGTGTGGGCGGGGCTTCGGCGGAGGGGGGAGGGAGGTGCGGAGGGTGCGTTGGCCGTTTGGCCATGTGCGCGCGCCGGGGACTTTGCGCCATTGCGCATGCTCAGTTGTTTTGTCCTTTTGTGTTGTTGTGTTGTTTTTTATTTTGATTCGATTTGTTTGTACCTTGTGGGTTGAGGTATGTGCATGGGAATTTTGGTTAATTTTCGTTGGGGGGGTTTTGAGTTTTGCTGTCCCGTTGGACGCCCCTTACAAATTTATATATATAGATTGTCCTCCCAACCCTGCTATACGCCTGCGAGACGTGGACTGTCTACAGACGTCACACTGAACTCCTGAAACTATTCCATTGGTGTTGCTTCCAAAAAATCCTGCAAATCTCTTGGGAAGACAAACGGACAAACGTCAACATGCTTGAAGAAGTAAATACCACCAGCATTGAACTGATGGTCCTCTGCCATCAACTCCGCTGGACCGGCCACGTTGTCCAGATGCCCAACCACCGTCTCCCAAAGCAGTTGCTCTACTCCGAACTCAAGAACCGAAAACGGAATGTTGGTGGACAGGAAAAGAGATTGAAAGGTGGGCTCAAAGCCAACCTTCAAAACTCTGGCATAGACATTGGGAACTGGGAAGCCCTGGTTAAAAACCAACTCTTTCTCGTTACTTTATTTTCCAGATCACCAGACTGGGCCACAGCAACGCATGGCAGGGGACAGCTAGGCCTGTTTGATCAAGAAAAAATTTGTTTCTAAAATCGATTTGTAATTGGGGTGTTTTTTTGTTTCGATATTTAAAATAATTACAAAACTTCCCCAAAAAAAGTTTTGGTATTTACGAAATTTTGTAAATATTAACGAATTTTTAGAATATTTTTGTATTTTTTAAGAATAATATTAAAATAATATTAAAAAATATTTTAAAATGGAAAATTAACCAAAAAATGGCCCAAATGTGGACCAAACACAGGCAGGAGACAGCAAATGAGAGCACACACCAACAGAAGAGTCTTTTCTTTTTTAGAATATTTTTTAAAAATAATATTAAAAATATTAAAATAATATTAAAAAATATTTTAAAATGGAAAATTAACCAAAAAATGGCCCAAATGTGGACCAAATACAGGCACAATACAGCAAATGAGAGCACACACCAACAGAAGAGTCTTTTCTTTTTTAGAATATTTTTTAAAAATAATAGTAAAAAATAATATTAAAAAATAATATTAAAAATAATATTAAAAATAATATTAAAAAATAATATTAAAAATATTTTAAAATGGAAAATTAACCAAAAAATGGCCCAAATGTGGACCAAACACAGGCAAGAGACAGCAAATGAAGCAAGCAGCACTCACAGCAGCAAGGAATGAATCCAATCCCAGTTCGTTGCTAGCAGGCAGCCATTGCCAAGCCAACCCAATGCAAACTCCCTCGCCCTCGCCTCTGCACCAAGCTACGGGCCGCGCGGAGCCGCTTTGAAAGGGCTCGCCGGCCAATCAAAAAGGGACAGCCACGGACCCATGGTGCACTGCTTGGGAGCGCCGGATTGGCTCCCATGCACCAGCACTCCAGCAGCCTCCACCCCATTAACGAAACGAGCGGAGGCTCGTAAATACTATGGGGGCTGCTGGTTCGATATTTATAAACCCTTCCGGGTTTGGAGATTTGTTTCAATATCGCTTCGGAAATGGTAAAATTAACGAATTATTAACGAATTAACGAATTAACGAAACGAATCGCACAGGCCTAGGGACAGCTAGTAAATAAACAAATTATAAACATCAGACACAATCACAGGCTATACAGGCTTATACAACAGCTTCCGACTTACAAAACTTCCCAATTTTATCTGACTTCTGAACATTTAGAAATGTTTGCACAAGCCTAGTAATTACTATCTCCAGGTTAATGCTGAATAAAGTTTTGAATGTTAAATTTGAGACTGCTTTTCTTGTTGGAAAATCTTTAAATCTATTGACAATTTAATGGATTCTAAACTAATTATTTCCATTCAATATATTTCACTCCCCCGAGGTTGTTGCAATCCCGACCCTTGGGGGACTCTTCAGAATGACATGCGATGCCTTCTATGTCCTATATCTTGTACTCTATATGTACTTTATCTCATGGCGTTGTGGTGGGTGGAATGACAGAAAGTTATGTTCCTCTCTCGAAGTGGAAGTGCCATCTGCTCAAAGATGGGTTTTGCTAATAACGCTGCACATAATAGCAACTCTGGGACAGGACCCAGGGTGTAACATGAAGAAAAGCAAACCAGAACCCACACTTCACAAACAAACGATAGAGTTACAAGCTGGGTAGATGCGGGAAATGCTGTGGAGGAAGTATACCTGGATTTCAAGAAGGTCTTCTTTGACAAGGTCCCCCATGACCTTCTGGCAAGGAAACTAGTCCAAGGTGGGCGAGGCAAAACTACGATGAGGTGGATCAAATGGACGAACCCAGAGGGTGATTCTCCCCAAGGCTTCCTTTTCATCCTGGAAAGAAGTGACGAGTGGAGTGCCATCTGCAGGGTTCCATCCTGAGCCCAGTCCTGTTCAGGTTCTCCATTCATGACTTAGATGAAGGGCTAGAAGGCAGGATAATCAAGTTTGCAGACGACACCAAATTGGGAGGGATAGCCAACACTCCAGAGGACAAGAGCAGGATTCAAAATGATCTTGTCAGATTAGAGAGATGATGGGCCAAAACTAACAAAATGAAGTTCAACAGGGACAAATGCAAGATACTCCACTTTGGCAGGGAAAACGAAATGCAAAGATACAAAATGGGGGATGCCTGGCTCGAGAGCAGCACGTGTGAAAAAGATCTTGGAGTCCTCGTGGGGAGGAAGGTAAACATGAGCCAACAATGTGATGTGGCGGCAAAAAAAGCCAGTGGGATTTTGGCCTGCATCGAGGAGTCTAGTGTCTAGATCTGGGGAAGTCCTGCTTCCCATGCTCTATTCCACTTTGGTTAGACCACTTTACCTGGAATATTGTGTCCAATTCTGGGCACCACAATTCAAGAGAGATATTGACAAACTGGAATGTGTCCAGAGGAGGGCGACTCAAATGAGCAAGGGTCTGGAGAACAAGCCCTATGAGCAGAGTGCCATCTGCAGGGTTCCCCCCTGGGCCTGGGCCTGTTCAGGATCTTCATTCATGACTTAGATGAAGGGCAAGAAGGCAGGATCATCAAGTTTGCAGACAACACCAAATTGGGAGATATAGCCAATACTCCAGAGGAAAAGAGCAGGATTCAAAACGATCTTGATAGATTAGAGAGATGATTGGCCAAAACTAACAAAATGAAGTTCAACAGGGACAAATGCAAGATACTCCACTTAGGCAGGAAAAACGAAATGCAAAGATACAAAATGGGGGACGATGATGCCTGGCTCGAGAGCAGGACGTGTGGAAAAGATCTTGGAGTCCTCACGGGGAGGAAGGGGAACATGAGCCAGGAATGTGATGTGGCGGCAAAAAAAGCCAATGGGATTTTGGACTACATCAATAGGAGCATAGTGTCTAGATCTAGGCAAGTCATGCTCCCCATACTCTATTCTGCTTTGGCTCCCCCCGGACTTCTAGGGCTATTGTGAGCGGGGGGGGGGGGGGGGGGGGGGGGTCCTCAAGTGGCAGTCGAGGAGCATTTACAGAGGCGCCTCTGCGCCCCTGGCAAAAAAAGGTGTACTGCAATCGCTTACTTTGCGTAATGGATGAGCTGCCCCTGTAAATAAGTACAGATATGCAGAAGTTAGTCACTACTGTGTGGTGCTGGGTGAAAAGGTATTCCAAGACTAGAGTGCAACACCCTCTATCTTGATTTTCTTTTTTAAGAGTCCTCTGGGATGGGGAAATTGCAGTGTTTAGTTTGCAGGACTGAAACCACTTATTCAAGAATAGTTCCAGCAGAAGGGATTTTGTTAAGGGCTATTGAAGTTAGCAATTTCAGCAACTGATCCTCCCTCTTCACCCTATTCCTAAAAATAAAACATTTGTAGGACCAAAATCAGATTTTCTTTATACAGCCCGTCCTCCGTATTCATAGATTCTTATCCATGATTTCAAACACCCATAGCTTGATTTCTAAATCCGTTAATTGAGCTCAGAAAGCAAATATCTGCTTGAAGCGGTTGGGTGTTTTGGAATCTCAAGAAACTGCACACAACTTTCTGAAATGTAATCATGGAGCCGCCTCATTGAGCGCCTAATCTCCAGGCAAGTTAACTTTCCCAGCACATGGGTTGAGCGCATCAGCAGGATTCTGGTGAGGTGTATCCCCCAGGTGCTTATTATGCCTTCTGTTCCTGCTGCAAATACAGCCAAGGAGGGAAGGCCATCTCAGCTGGGAGCCCGCTTTGATGCTGCCTGGTGTTGCTTTCTCCAAACGGATCAGGAGTGCAAAGGCACAGCTTGCTCTGTGGGGCTCAGCAAAGGCATCAGTGGGTTTCAGTCAAAGGGCTTGCCGATACCAATATGCAGACTCTCTTATTCGAGCCATCTTTCTGGCCTTTCAAATAGAGTATGATTTAATCTGATTAGATTGATAAGACATATGATAGATAAGAAATATTCAAATCAATGTTGAAGAGGTTGTCAGGAAATATTTATTATTTACTAGCTTTCCCCTGCCACGCACAGAGGCGGCCCTAGGTAATTTTCAACGGTAAGCAAACAGTATTTTGGCGCCCCCCCCCAACCAATCATTGATATATATTTTCTGTTCGTCGTGGGAGTTCTGTGTGCCATATTTGGTTAAATTCCATCATTGGTGGAGTTCAGAATGCTCTTTGATTGTAGGTGAACTATACATCCCAGTAACTACACTTGTCGCACTTGCTCCCTTGCCTGGCCCGCTTTGGGTCCGGAGGCGTGCCTGAAGACCCCGGTGCACCAAAAGTCACCTCTTCTCCTGACTTTCTCCTCAGCCATTGGGACCAAGAGAGAGAGAGAGAGAGGTGGAGATGCCCACCTTTCCTGAAGGTAGGCGCAAAAACAAAGGAGGGAGCGGAGGTGGGAGATACCTCCAGCCGGAGGGGCTCTCTCTCTCTCTCTCTCTCTCTCTTGGTCCCAATGGCTGAAGAGAAAGTCAGGAGAAGAGGCGACTTTTGGTGCACACGCTGGGGTCTTCAGACATGCCTCCGGACCCGAAGCGGGCCAGGCGCGGCGGCTCCGCCCCTTGGCCCACCCGGATTGGGGAGAGGAGAGGAGGCGGGTGGAGCGCTGGGGGATCGGGAAAGGGAGCCGGTCATGGGGAAGGGATCGAACACGGAGAACGATTGAGCACCGGCTCTGCTCGCACCCGGTGGCCGGGTGGAGCAGGAACGAGAGGGGCTAGGCGAGGCTCAAGGGCCCGGCCCCTTTGGGAAGAGGATCGCCCGGCAGCGAGGCAAGAAAGCCGAGGCTCCCCCCGGACTGCTAGGGCTGTTGTGAGCTGAGGGGGCGCTCCTCAAGTGGCAGTCGAGGGGCATTTACAGAGGTGCCTCTGCGCCCCTGGCAAAAAAAAGTGTTCTGCGACCACTTACTTTGCGTAATGGACGAGCCGCCCCTGGCCACGCATTGCTGTGGCCCACATGAGGGTTCTGTGTGGGAGGTTTGGCCCAAATCTATCCTTTGTGGGCTTCAGAATGCTAGAGAGGCTAGAGAGAAAGAAAGACAACTTCTGTTAAGAGGCACAAAAGCTTAACTTGTTACTATGGTACAATATCTCAATGGTTTCTAAAAGAAAAATTACTTGCCTTGGTTACAAACAAAATTCCTCACTCTATTTTAATGCAATAGCAGTGAGTCTCCGACTAACCTAACTCAGGCTGTCTTCAGAGCAATTAGCTAACTCTCAACAGAGTACTTTACGCTAATTTACTCTACCTAGAGAGCAAACCACTTGTGTTCTCACCCACAAGCAATCAGGAGGCTACTTGACCCTTCTGGCCAATTATGCAGCCTTACCTGCCACAAACGCTCTCTATCAGAAAAAACCTAGTCTCAAAAGTACCTCTTCTTTCTTCAGTTCCCAAATCCCAACTCCTCATCTCTCTTAGAAGCCGAAACTTTTTCCCTCCCAAGACTTGGCTCCTCCCCTCTGCTCTAGCCAATCCCAGGAGATCTCCAGCTCCTCCCATCTTCTAACTTTCCACTCTCAAGATGTCTGCTTCCCTGGCTTACACTCACAACATGGAGGTTTGCCTTACTGTTATCCCAGGCTTCTACTTCGGCCTACTAGGTAAGAGTCATCACATGCAGCATTAGGAAGCCTGAGAAACATTGCTCTAGGAAAAACTATTTGATTAGTAATCTATCTGATAATCTTTGAAACCTGGAATTGGCACTATCCTCTAGGAAGAGCTACTCAGTTGATAACAACCAGAAATTGGGCATTATCTGTGGTTCCCCCTGCAGAGGAAGTCATAGGGAGGAGGGAGCAAGCTGTTTTCTGCTGTCCTGGAGACTAGGATGCGGAACAATGGCTTCTTATCAGAATTTATTTTTCAGTTCTTATTAGCAACTTTTAATTACAGTCCAGCAAGCAGGTAGTTAGTCATTACAGGCCTTGGTCTTTTAGTCCACAGCTGCGTTGAATTTGATTTTCCTTGTTGTGGCTGAGCTATTTTCTGACAATGAGGATGATGGGATTCAGATTCCTGCTGGGATTCAGCTTCCTAACTCTTTGTGCCTCAAATCTCTGGGCCTGCTTCTGAGGCTCCCACAGACAGTGCAGTGTCAACACAGCCATTCCCACCAGCAGAAAGGAATTTTAACGAAGGAGATAGCGAGCAGGTGCTTTCCCACGCTGATACCGAAAGTGTAGATCGTGACTTGAGCTGGCAAGCTCGTCTTGATCTCCGAGTCAGGCGGAGTTCTCGTCTGGCCAGCAGACAAGAAGCCAGCTCGGTGAAAGGTCATCGCAATGCTTTTATGATGATGAGAGCCTAATGTTTTCATGTTAGAAAGGTATTTAGGCCTCTTGCAAACTCTGAAAAAGCGTCAGTTCAACGTAGCTTACTAGCCTGAAAGCTTCATGGAATCACCTTAGCCTGCAAAGCAGTACGCTTGGGATTTCTTTAATTGTGATTCATGGGGCCATTGTTTCATGGCTTGTACCTGGGGGCCCCGGTGGCGCAGTGGGTTAAAGCACTGAGCTGCTGAGCTTGTTGATCGAAAGGTCGCAGGTTCGATTCCGGGGAGCGGCGTGAGCTTCCGCTGTCAGCCCTAGCTTCTGCCAACCTAGCAGTTCGAAAACATGCAAATTCGAGTAGATCAATAGGTACCGCTCCGGCGGGAAGGTAACGGCGCTCCATGCAGTCATGCCGGCCACATGACCTTGGAGGTATCTACAGACAATGCTGGCTCTTCGGCTTAGAAATGGAGATGAGCACCAGAGTCCCAGAGTCAGACATGACTGGACTCAGTGTCAGGGGACTACCTTTACCTTTACCTTACCTGGGACTCTGGTTTGAACTTTGCCAATAGAATTGTCTCCTGTTTTTACCTGAAGATCTTTGGAACTATATTCTGCTTTTAACCTCAATCTTTGGAATTTTGCAATGTTTATTCTTTATTTTGCCTTGGATTTTCTCCTCAATAAACTATAAAACTACAGCTCTTGTGAAGTGGTGTTTGGAAGCAAGGTGAAGCTTACTCTGAGTTGCAACATTCCTGCTTCTTGGGAGGGGGTTGGGCTGGATGGCCCCTGAGGTCTTTCCCAACTCTATGATTCTATGATATCGGATATCCTCCTGAAGGAGAAATGTACATCCCCTTTCTGATAATATCTTTAAAAAGCCAGACTGCTTTCAGATAGGTTGTTGTTGCTGCTGTTGTTGTTGTTATAGCCGAGAGTGCCTTGCCGTACGCCTTTCCCAATCTGGAACCCGTCTCCTGTTCCGTGGTCAGTTCTGACTGTTGCTCCTTGGTCCTTGTACAGATTCTTCAGGAGAGAGGGAACGGGGCTTGGGATGCCCATCCCTGTAGCTACTTGGTCCTTGTACAGATTCCTCAGGAGAGAGACAAGGGGGCTTGGGATGCCCATCCCACCAAGAACTTGCCACAATTTATTATGATCCACACAGTCAAAGGCTTTAGAATAGTCAATGAAGCAGAAATAGATGTTTTTCTGAAACTCCCTGCCTTTCTCCATTCTCCAGCATCCGGATATTGGCAATCTGGTCTCTCGTTCCTCTGCCTTTTCTAAACCCAGCTTGAACATCTGGCCACTCTCGCTCCATGTCTTGCTGGAGTCTTCTTCCTTGCAGGATCTTGAGCATTCCCTTCCTGGCATGAGAAATAAGGGCCACTATATTTATTTATTTATTTATTTATTTACTTCTTTTGTATACCGCAAATATCAGCCTAAAAAGGCGACTCGAAGCGGTTTACAATAAAATGTGCAACACTGAACAATCTATATAACAAACATACACAAACAATACACATAAAAATCATCACGCCTCATTAGAATCAGATCTCGATCTCACAGTCGTATTACCATTCCTTGTTCAATGTGCCGTCATTCCTGAGTCAGTTGTTAATTGCATATTTATCCGAACGCCTGTTCGAAGAGCCACGTCTTAACCCTCCTCCTAAACGCCAATAGCGAAGGGGCCTGCCTGATGTCCGCTGGTAGGGCATTCCATAGCCGGGGGGCCACCACTGAGAAGGCCCTGTCCCTCGTTCCCGCCAGCCGCACCTGTGACGCTGGCGGGACCGAGAGCAGGGCCTCCCCAGACGATCTTAACAACCTCGCCGGTTCATAGGTGGAGATGCGTTCGGAGAGGTAAGTGGGGCCGGAACCGTGTAGGGCTTTATAGGCTATATGGAAGTTTGAGCAGTCTTTCACATTTCCCTTTTTTGGTATGGGGATATAAGTTGATTTTTTCCAGTCTGATGGCCATGAACTGCACTTGTTCTCTGCTTATTGATCCACAGGCCATTGGTCAACCCATGGGACTAAATGCCAATGTGGTTTACATTCTTCATCCCAATTCTCCAGAACATGGACAGCAAAATGTGGTTCTGAAGGTGTGTGTTGACTAGCACACCCATCACCTTTAGCCTTCGTAGCCTGCAGTAAAGGATGCCTGAAACTGGAACTGAATTGCAATTGAAAAATTTGCAATTTGGAAGCAGGTAAACTGCCTTGGCTCAACTGAGGCAAAGCAGTTAACATGGAGCCAATCTACATCCATTCCACAGTGTACCTCGAAGAGGCCCTTCCAGCCCTTGGCCATTGTCCTATGATATGGAGGCAAAAAAAAGCCAATGGGATTTTGGCCTGCATCAAGAGGAGCCTAGTGTCTAGATCTAGGGAAGTCATGCTCCCCATGCTCTATTCTGCCTTGGTTAGACCACACCTGGAATATTGTGTCCAATTCTTGGCACCACAATTCAAGAGAGATATTGACAAGCTGGAATGTGTCCAGAGGAGGTGACTAAAATGATCAAGGGTCTGGAGAACAAGCCCTATGAGGAGCAGCTTAAGGAGCTGGGCATGTTTAGCCTGAAGAAGAGAAGGCTGAGAGGAGATATGATAGCCATGTATAAATATGTTAGAGGAAGCCACAGGGAAGAGGGAGCAAGCTTGTTTTCTGCTTCCCTGGAGACTAGGACGCGAAACAATGGCTTCAAAGTACAAGAAAGGAGATTCCATCTGAACACGAGGAAGAACTTCCTGACTGTGAGAGCCGTTCAGCAGTGGAACTCTCTCCGAAGTGTGGTGGAGGCTCCTTCTTTGGAAGCTTTTAAACAGAGGCTGGATGGCCATCTGTCAGGGGTGATTTGATTGCAATATTCCTGCTTCTTGGCAGGGGGTTGGACTGGATGGCCCCTGAGGTCTTTTCCAACTCTATGATTCTATGATATCGGATATCCTCCTGAAGGAGAAATGTTCACCCCCTTTCTGATAATATTTTTAAAATGCCAGTCTGCTTTCAGATACGTTGTTGTTGCTGCCGTTGTTATTATAGCCGAGAGTGCTGATTTTTCCAATGTGACCAAATGAAATAATTACGAAATCATGCAACTAGGGTGGTATCGCTCCTTGGCAATGACTCCTTGGATCTGTTCTCCATTCCTGTGCACCTCATGCCAAGGCTTCCTAGATGGAAGGATGCTGATGCTGTCAGCCTATCAGTGGCTTCTACTGGATATTGATTGTGATTTGCGTGGGGCCAGATAGATACTGAGCAGCTTTTCAAACTTCGTCAATATCCTTTTCCAACTGTGCCTTTCCTGGCACTGAGACCTTGATCAGATGCAGAGTTCCAAGCAGCCAGCTGTTCAAACAATGAGAAGGAAACAAATAAAAGAGCGGTGGTTGGTGCTTGAAGGAAAGGTTGCTCTCCCCGTGGGACAGCTGGCACATTCAATCAAGTGTGAACCTCCGCAGTGGCTCGATGGTGTTGCCTCGCGAGCTCCAGTGTAGATTTTCTAAGTGGTTCAGGGAAGCCTGTTCTTGTTCCGCGAATAAAGAAAGGAAGAGACGCTTTCTTATTATGCGAAGGAATTGTACTTTGCCTCCATTCCTGGGAATCTTTCCAAATGTTCTCATGCAGAGGTCTCTGTGGGCTGTGTAGACTGTCGCTACTACAGATTCTCATTTAAAGAGGAATCAAAATAGGGAGGGAAATGGAGACCTGAGCTGTCTCGTGTTCTCTTTAAGTCATGGAAAGAACTGCGAGTGCCCATTTGTTCACTAACAAGGTCAGCAATGGCTTCCATGCCAGTGGGGTTCTTCACGTGTCAGACCAGACTTGGAAATGTAGGGGTTCAGCCTGTGGTTGTCTCTTTGCCACAAGTTTCATAGAATCATAGAATCAAAGAGTTGGAAGAGACCTCATGGGCCATCCAGTCCAACCCCATTCTGCTAAGAAGCAGGAATATTGCATTCAAATCACCCCTGACAGTTGGCCATCCAGCCTCTGTTTAAAAGTTTCCAAAGAAGGAGCCCCCACCACACTCCGGGGCAGAAAGTTCCACTGCTGAACGGCTCACACAGGAAGTTATTCCTCGTGTTCAGATAGAATCTCTTCTCTTGTAGTTTGAAGCCATTGTTCCTCATCCTAGTCTCCAGGGAAACAGAAAACAAGCTTGCTCCCTCCTCCTCCCTGTGGCTTCCTCTCACATAGTTATACATGGCTATCGTATCTCCTCTCAGCCTTCTCTTCTTCAGGCTAAACATGCCCAGCTCCTTAAGCCGCTCCTCATAGGGCTTGTTCTCCAGACCCTTGACCATTTGAGTTGCCTTCCTCTGGACACATTCCAGCTTGTCAATATCTCTCTCGAATTGTGGTGCCCAGAATTGGACACAATATTCTAGGTGTGGTCTAACCAAGGCGGAATAGAGCATGGGGAGCATGACTTCCCTAGAACTAGACACTAGGCTCCTCTTGATGCAGGCCAACATCCCATTGGCTTTTTTTGCCGCCACATCACATTGTTGGCTCATGTTTAAGTTGTTGCCCACGAGGACTCCAAGATCTTTTTCACACGTCCTGCTCTCAAGCCAGGCCTCATCATCCCCCATTTTGTATCTTTGCATTTCATTTTTCCTGCCAAAGTGGAGTCTCTTGCATTTGTCTCCACTGAACTTCATTTTGTTAGTTTTGGCCCATCTTCTCTCTCATCTGTCAAGATAGTTTTGAATCCTGCTCCTGACCTCTGGAGTCTTGGCTCTCTCTCCCAATTTGGTGTTGTCTGGAAACGTGAGGATCCTGCCTTCTCACCCTTCATCTAAGTCATTAATAAAGATGTTGAACAGGAATTGGGCCCAGGACGGAACCCTGCTTGTGGCACTCCACTCGTCACTTCTTTCCAGGATGAAGAGGAGGAAGCCTTGGGGAGAATCACCCTCTGGGTTCGTCCATTTAACCAATTCCAGATCCACCTCACCGTAGTTTTGCCTCGCCCACCTTGGACTAGTTTCCTTGCCAGAAGGTCATGGGGGACCTTGTCAAAGAAGGTCTTCCTGAAGTCCAGGAATGCTCCATCCACGGCATCATTCCCCGCATCTACCCAGCTTGTAACTCTATCGAAAAAAGAGATCAGATGAGTCTGACATGACTTGTTTTTGATAAATCCACGTTGACTATGAGCGATGACCGCATTCCTTTCTAAGTGTTTGCAGCCCACTTCCTTGACCATCTTTTCCAGAATCTTGCCTGGTATCGACGTGACGCTGACTGGACATGGGTCATTGTTTGGGTCATCCTTTTTTCCCTTCTTGAAGATTGGGACCATATTGGCCCCCCTCCAGTCTGCTGGAACTTCTCCCGTTCTCCAAGAACTCTCAAAGATGGTTGCCAATGGTTCCGAGATGACTTCCTTCAGCTCGTTCCTTCAATACTCTTGGGTGTAGTTGATCTGGCCCTGAAAGGAAACTTGAACTTATTTAGAGTAGCCAGTAGGGCTGGGCAACCACGGAAAAATTTGTTTCTAAACTCGATTAGTTTTTTGGGGTTTTTTGCGTTTCAATATTTAAAAGAATTCTGAAATTTTTCTTTAAAAAAGTTCGATATTTACGAAATTTCGTAAAATTACGAAACAATACGAAATGAATACGAAACGAATACGAATCGATTCTTTAATGGTAGTCACAACCGCGCAATACGCTAAAAAACCCTCCATATGGGACAGGGGGAACTTCTGAAGCTTCCCTCTCCCTCTGTTGTTGACTGTTGGTGTGATATTTATAATTTTTTTTCACTGATTAAACAAACAACAGCTATAAAACTTGCCCCAGACACGCAGAAATAATAACGAAATGATTTCGAAACAAATACGAACCGAATACGAAGCAATTACGAAACAAATTGAAAAATTCGTTTCGTTTTTTAGATGCTCCTGAATGGTTCGTTATCGCTTCGTAACAAAAAAAAAAAAGAATTTTTAACGAATTATGAAATTACGAAACGAAACCGCCCAGCCCTAGTAGCCAGGTATTCCTGGATGACTTGTTTCCCAAGCATCTCCATAGCAACTCGGCTCAAAGAAAGCTAAGCTGGTTACCATCCCCCAAGATTATGCAATATTATATACTTACTTCTTTGGGAGGAGAGCAATGTCCAGTCTCGATAAAATAGTCAAGAGTAGAGACATCAGACTGGCAACAAAGATCCTTGCCTAGTCCAAGCCATGGTCTTCCCTGTAGTCACCTACGGATGTGAGAGCTGGACCTTAGGGAAGGCTGAGCGAAGGAAGATCGATGCTTTTGAGCTGTGGTTTTGGAGGAAAGTGCTGAGAGTGCCTTGGACTGCGAGAAGATCCAACCAGTCCATCCTCCAGGAAATAAAGCCCGACTGCTCATTGGAGGGAAGGATACTAGAGACAAAGTTGAAGTACTTTGGCCACATCATGAGGAGACAGCAAAGCCTAGAGAAGGGAATGATGCTGGGGAAAGTGGAAGGCAAAAGGAAGAGGGGCCGACCAAGGGCAAGATGGATGGATGGCATCCTTGAAGTGACTGGACTGACCTTGAAGGAGCTGGGGGTGGTGACGGCCGACAGGGAGCTCTGGCGTGGGCTGGTCCATGAGGTCATGAAGAGTCGGAGACGGCTGAACGAATGAACAACAACAATATACTTACCATTACAAACACTTATCTATAACAATACATAACTGTAGGGGAAAACATGCACACTTTATCACACCTAATCATTAAAGTCCGACATGGGAACCTCTGATCATGATCATTCTCTTTTGAAACTTCTCACAAAAAGAAGGTCACCTTCAACCTCAGCAAGATGGAGTGGATGAGGGATTAGAGGACACCCAACCCCAAATTGGGAAACAAGTCGTCCAGGAATACCTGGCCGCTCTAAATGAGTTCAAGTCCCCAGGGCCAGATCAACTACACCCAAGAGTACTGAAGGAACTAGCGGAAGTCATTTCGGAACCATTGGCAATCATCTTTGAGAGTTCTTGGAGAACGGGAGAAGTTCCAGCAGATTGGAGGAGGGCCAATGTGGTCCCAATCTTCAAGAAGGGAAAAAAGGATGACCCAAACAACTACCATCCAGTCACAAAATCATGATTTTTTGAGTGATGGTCACTCCTTGTGTTGTGAGATGTTTTGTTGCCAAATTTGGTGTGATTTCGTTCATTGGTTCTTTTGTTTTTAAGGTACTCATTACGCACAGAGCATTTGTAATATATAGATAATAGGCCTGGGTAACAACGGAAAAATTTGTTTCTAAAATCGATTTGTATTTGGGGGTTTTTTTGTTTCGATAATTAAAATAATTACAAAATTTTCCTTTTAAAAAGTTCGATATTTACGAAATTTCGTAAATGGTAAAAAATTAACGAATCGATTTCCGAAACAATAACGAATCGATTCGTTAATGGCGGACGCGACTGCGAAATACGCTAAAAAACCTCCAAAACCTTCTGAAGCTTCCCTCTCCCTCTGTTGTTGACTGTTGGTGTGATATTATAATTTTTTTTCACTAATTAAACCATAAAACTGGCCCAGACATGCGGAAATAATAACGAAACGACCTCAAAACAATAACGAAACGAATACAATATCGAAATACGAAGCATTTACAAAACGTTTTTGAAAATTCGTTTTTTTTAATAATTGCTCCAGAATGGTTCGTTATCGTTTTATAATTGAAAAAATTAACGAATTATTAACGAATTATGAATTAACGAAACGAAACCGCCCAGCCCTAATAGATATAGATTCTGGAAGCCAACGAAGCAAACATGACTAACAACTCCTCTTCTTCCTTCTTCTCATCTTCACGTCACAATTTAATTACATGTGTTTACTTAGAAAAGAGGCCCCCCAAATGCTCCACTCCTCCACTTTCGAAAGAACAATATTTTCTTTCAAATTCCACACACAACATTTCATGACACAGCAATGATTAAGATAAATACGGAGATAAAATAGATAGCATCGAATTAGGTTAGGGAGGAGAAACATCTCACATTCTCTCCAGTGCCATTCATCATGCCGAACAAAAAGGAGGCGAAGAAAGTTCAAAATGATCGCTTCTATCGAGCAGACTCTCTTTGTTTCCTATTGCAGGTTAATGAAATTATTTTTGCGACTTCCCATACTTTCCGGAGTCAGTCATCTATCAGGAAAATCAATGGACCTTGCCAGTATCAGGCCATAATTAATTTTTGCAGTAATAATCAAATTCATTAGAGGCACAATGCAGTCGCCGCAGCAGGAGGGTCGTTGAAGTGAACACATTTCTAAACACCTGTGTATCTGTGTGTGTATGAATACCCTTTTGTATACATCATTTGAGAGGCGGGGCAAAGCTCATTGTTCTCAGAGTGACTCAGAGTGACTCAGACTGAGTCATTGCTGCTTCCTGTTTACCCTATAAAAGCCAGTGTCTGAACTCAAGGGGCAGTTGTGCTCCCACAGAAGTTGAGGAAGCAAGAAGCCATTTTGTTCCCTTCTGCTTCAGGTAAGCCTTGTCTTAGGGGGCACTAGGAATCTGAGTGTGTTTTTAAAATTAGCTGCTGAGTAGAATCATAGAATCAAAGAGTTGGAAGAGACCTCATGGGCCATCCAGTCCAACCCCCTGCCAAGAAGCAGGAATATTGCATTCAAATCACCCCTGACAGATGGCCATCCAGCCTCTGTTTAAAAGCTTCCAAAGAAGGAGCCTCCACCTCACTCCGGGGCAGAGAGTTCCACTGCTGAACGGCTCTCACAGCCAGGAAGTTCTTCCTCATGTTCAGATGGAATCTCCTTTCTTGTAGTTTGAAGCCATTGTTCCGCTGCGTCCTAGTCTCCAGGGAAGCAGAAAGGAAGCTTGCTCCCTCCTCCCTGTGACTTCCCCTCACATATTTCTGTCCGAACGCATCTCCTTCTACATCCCACCTCGGAGTTTAAGATCTTCTGGGGAAGCACTGCTCTTGGCCCCACCACTATCACAAGTGAGATTGGTGGGGACGAGGAGTAGGGCCTTCTCAGTGGTGGCCCCTCACCTGTGGAACTCACTCCCCGGGAAAATTAGGTCATCAACATCCCACTTCTCCTTTAGAAGGAAATTAAAAACATGGATTTGGGACCAGGCCTTCGGGTAATCTGGTGGATAGATAAGGGACAAGCGACGACTAGAATTGATGGATTAGACAATGTGGAATTTGAATTTACGGACTCTGAGCTGGTAAACGTTGAGCACTAGATTGTTTTTAGGGATTGTGATGTATAATGTAATGTTTTAATTGTTTTAATTACTGTTTATATGTTTTATTTTTTTACCTTGTTGTTGTGCCGGCATTGAATTGTGCCTTATTGTAAGCCGCCCTGAGTCCCCCCTCGGGGGTTGAGAAGGGCGGGGTAGAAGTGCGAGAAATAAATATTTATACATGGCTATCATATCTCCTCTCAGCCTTCTCCTTCTCAGGTCATCCTCAGAGCTCGGGATGCTTGTCTGTTCTTAAGGTGAAAGGCACATGTCTGTGTTTTAGATATCGCCTCCTTGTTTTTCCTTTTTCTACTGACATAAGAAAAGAAGCCCTTTTTACTGTTTTTAATGTCCCTGGCAAGCCTGAGCTCATTTTGTGCTTTAGCCTTGCGGACCTTTTCCCTACAGGTGTTGGCTATTTGTTTGAATTCCTTTTTGGTGATTTCTCCCTTTTTCCACTTCTTGTGCATGTCTTTTTTGTCTTTTAGCACAGTTAGAAGTTCTTTGAACATCCATTCTGGCTTCTTTGCACTTGTCCTATTTTTTCTCTTTGTTGGCACAGTTTGCAATTGTGCCTTGAGTATTTCACTCTTGAGAAATTCCCATCCATCCGTAACTCCCTTGTCTTTTAGTATCTGTGTCCACGGAATGCTGCTCAGTGTTTCCTTCATTTTTTGGAAATCAGCTCTCCTGAAGTCCAAAATGCGGGTTTGACTTGTCTTAGTTTCGGCCTTCCTTTGTACCTCAAATTGCAGGAGCACATGGTCACTTGCCCCTAAGGATCCGACCACTTCAACCGCATCGATCAGGTCCTCCACATTTGTTAGGATGAGATCAAGAGTAGCCAACCCCCTTGTTGCCTCTTCTACCTTCTGGACCATGAAATTGTCTGCAAGGCAAGTGAGGAATTTGTTGGACCTTGTACTCTTGGCCAAGTTTGTTTTCCAGCAAATATCGGGATAGTTGAAATCGCCCATGACTACTACATCTCTTCTCTGTGCCTGTTTGGTCAACTGTTGGCAGAAGACTTCATCAAGTTCTTCCTCCTGGCTTGGAGGTCTGTAGTAGACGCCTACAACGAGATCTTTTTGAGTCCCAGTTCCCTTGATTCTTATCCAGATGCTTTCAAGCTGGTTTCCCGGATTGCTGTCTTGCATCTCTTCTGCAGCATAAGAGTTTTTGACATATAAGGCTACTCCGCCTCCTCTCCCCTTTGTTCGGTTTCTGTGAAAGAGGTTATAGCCCTCGATGTCTACATTCCAGTGATAGGAGTCATCCCACCAGGTTTCAGTGATGCCTATGATATCATATTTGTGGTGTTGTGCTAAAAGTTGGAGTTCGTCTTGTTTATTTCCCATGCTCTGTGCATTAGTGTAAAGACATGTGAGCCCCTGAAATCTTCCCCTGAGCTGTTTAATTGGGATTATAGTGCTTTTGGTACTTGGTCCTCGTTGTGTTTGTGCAGCCCTCCGTTTTGCCTTCTGGCGGTTCCCTGACATTGTGGGTAAGGTAGTGTTCGCAAGGCTGTTGTCCTCCTCCCCCGATGTTGTGAGACGTTTTGTTGCCAAATTTGGTGTGATTTCGTTTATTGGTTCTTTTGTTTTTAAGGTACTCATTATGACCAGAGAATTTTATATATATAGATAGTAGGGCTGGGCAGTTTCGTTCGTTAATTTCGTAATTCGTTATTGATTCGTATTTAAATTAGCTTACGATCCGATATTGAGCCACGCAGGAGCAACTAAAAATCGAAACGAATTTTTTCAATTTATTTCGTAATTGTTTCGTAATTGTTTCGTAATCGTTTTGTAATTGTTTCGAAATCATTTCGTAATTGTTTCGTAATTATTTCCGTATGTCTGGTGCAAGTTTTAGGGTTGTTGTTTGTTTTATCAGTGATAAAATATAAATTATCACACCAAGAGTCAACAACAGAGGGAGAGGGAAGCTTCAGAAGTTCCCCCTGTCCCATTTGGAGGGTTTTTTTTAGCATATTGCGCAATCGCGTCCGCCATTAACGAATCGATTCGTAATTTTTTCGAAATCGTTTCATAATTGTTTCATAATTTTACGAAATTTCTTATATTTTGAACTTTTTTAAAGGAAAATTTCGGAATTCTTTTAAAAAACGAATGCAAAAACCCCCTAAAAACGAATCGAGTTTAGAAACAATTTTTTCCGTGGTTACCCAGCCCTAATCGATAGTAGTAATAATAATAGGTATTTTGTCTAATATCAGTAGACGGAATAAAGACATGGTGTGCCTTTAGGAGAAATGCTTATAAAACCATATCGCGAGGCAGAAAAAAGAGATGAGAAACGGTGTCAGAAATGCATACAAAAGTGTATGAAGCACTCAAGATATTCCTAGGATGCTTTGCAGTATTGCAGCTAATAATACCTTTTTTCATTTGAAAGGAAGCAAGGGGGTGCTTGAAAAAGGCATCCAGATGCATAACGTGCTAGGGAAAAACTCAGAAATGCTTTATAAAAGAAGCCAGATTCGACGGTTCAATGCTCTGTTTGGTGTACGGATAGGGGGGCATGCCCTGTGGTGTAACCGCCTGCAGTTTTGTACATTTCCAAGACCTCTGTTTCCAAAATTGGCCTCCAGATTGACTTCAGCATGCATCTTATCCTCTTCTGCATTATACCATTTTGACAACCAGCACACCTTCATGGGGCTTTGTGAGCACTGAGCCTGTTGTGTTCCTTGGCGTGTGCAGGAGAGAACATGATCAAGCGCGACACCCGAGGAAAGAAAGAATCCCTCTCTCGTTCTCTCTGCCTACCTGTCTCTGCACCTTCACCAATTTGAGTCCTCCTGTCCTGCCTCGTCACTCTTTCTTCTTTCACAGCCGAGCATCTGAGAGAGCATCTCCCAAAGACAGAATGAAAATCTGCTCCTAGAAACCCAGAGTTTTCCTCTATGAAAAATTAAAGACAGAGAGGAACTTCTGCTCATAAAGAAAATCCAACACCTAACAGCCCAATGTATGTCCTTCACTCAAAAAAATTGATTTTGTCATTTGGGAGTTGTAGTTGCCGGGATTTATAGTTTGAGCCTGCCACTTTTGCACTCTCGCTTGCTGAGGTGTTCCAGCGAGTGTCTCTGTAGATCTTAGAAAACTATTTCTTGATTTAAGTCATTGACTTGCTGGCTGATACCCAAACAGGGGATGAGCTGGAGATGTCACTGCCTTGGTCCTTTCACTATTGGCTGCTACTTCCCGGCGGATGTCAGGTGGTGCAATACCGGCTAAGCAGTGTAATTTCTCCAGTGGTGTAGGGCACAGACACCCCGTGATAATGCGGCATGTCTCATTAAGAGCCACATCCACTGTTTTAGAGTGGTGAGATGTGTTCCACACTGGGCATGCATACTCAGCAGCAGAGTAGCACAGCGCAAGGGCAGATGTCTTCACTGTATCTGGTTGTGATCCCCAGGTTGTGCCAGTCAGCTTTCGTATGATATTGTTTCTAGCACCCACTTTTTGCTTGATGTTCAGGCAGTGCTTCTTGTAGGTAAGAGCACGGTCCAGAGTGATTCCCAGGTATTTGGGTGCGCTGCAATGCTCCAGTGGGATTCCTTCCCAGCTCATCCTCAGAGCTCGGGATGCTTGTCTGTTCTTGAGATGAAAGGCACATGTCTGTGTTTTAGATGGGTTGGGGATCAGCTGGTTTTCCCTGTCATAGGCAGTTAGAGCAACTAGAGCTTCGGAGAGCTTCTGTTCAACCATCTCAAAGCTCCCTGCTTGAGAGGGGATGGCACGATCATCAGCATAGATGAAACTCTCTGTCCCTTCTGGCAGTGGCTGGTCATTTGTGTAGATGTTGAACATGGATGGAGCAAGCACGCTCCCCTGAGGCAGGCCGTTCTTCTGTTTCTGCCATCTGCTTCTCTGGCCCTGGAACTCAACAAAAAAGCTCCTGTTTTGTAGCTGATTTCCTTGAGTGGTGATGGCACGATCATCAGCATAGATGAAGCTCTCTGTCCCTTCTGGCAGTGGCTGGTCATTTGTGTAGATGTTGAACATGGATGGAGCAAGCACGCTCCCCTGAGGCAGGCCGTTCTTCTGTTTCCGCCATCTGCTTCTCTGGCCCTGGAACTCAACAAAAAAGCTCCTGTTTTGTAGCAGGTTTCCTATGAGCAGGTGAGGTGGTAGTCCTTTGTGATATTATACATTTTTCTCAGGAGGAGGCAGTGGTTCACAGTATCATAGGCTGCTGACAGGTCTATGAAGACAGCTCCTGTGATCTGCTGCCTTTCAAAGCCATCTTCTATGTGCTGAGTCAGGTTCAACACTTGCGATGTGCAGCTTTTGCAAGGCGCTGGCTGCTGGAGCTGATGAACAACTGCACTCAAGGAAGGGAAACTGCGAGATTTTAAAACTAACCTCGCAGTTTCCCTTCCTTGGGTGGCAACGAACGGCGATGGATTGCAGAGGGACGAGGTGGGCGTGGCTAAGCACAGCTCTTCCTGAAGGCCACTGGGGGTGTGACCTTCAGGAAGAGCTGTTCTTAGCCACGCCCACCTTGTCCCTCTTTGCATCACCGGGTGTGCAAAGCCACATCCGAAAATAATTCTGAACAATGGGGAAGTTGTTTCAGTTCGGAATTGCTCCTCCCACTATTCCTGCATGGCTCGAAATTGGATCAAAAGGTAATTAAATCCGAATTAATTACGATTTTAGAAACTTACGAACAAACTTAAAAACTAACCTCGCAGTTTCCCTTCCTTGGGTGGCAACGAACGGCGATGGATTGCAGAGGGACGAGGTGGGCATGGCTAAGCACAGCTCTTCCTGAAGGCCACTGGGGGTGTGGCCTTCAGGAAGAGCAGTGCTTACCCACGCCCACCTCATCCCTCTTTGCATTGGCGGCTTTGCACTCCTGGCGAAGAGGGACGAGGTGGGCATGGCTAAGAACAGCTCTTCCTGAAGGCCACTCCCCCAGTGGCCTTCAGGAAGAGCTGTTCTTAGCCACGCCCACCTCGTCCCTCTTTGCATCGCCGGGTGTGCAAAGCCACATCCAAAAATAATTCCGAACAATGGGGAAGTTGTTTCAGTTCGGAATTGCTCCTCTCACTATTCCTGCATGGCTCGAAATTGGAGCAAAAGGTAATTTAATCCAAATTAATTACGACTTTAGAAACTAACGATTGAACTTACCCAAGCCTATTATCTACCCAAAGGGTTGTCCTGTTTTCCTTCTCATTTTAAGAGAGGACGCCAATAAAACCCCAGTTTTCAATGCACTTGCATTCAGGTTCCACTCCCCCGCTCCCTTATCACCCGTTGTTATTATGTTTGAAATGAAGAAGGTGCTCTCTTCAAGGCGAGTGAGTAGCCGGTGGCAGTGAGCTGCCAAGACGACACCACGCTGACACAGAGGGCGAGAGAAAAATACGAGATGTTTCAAAAACCCTGGCATGACAAGGTTATGATGGTGGCTTGTGATATAGCGAGAGGAAGTCTTGCCCCGGCGTCCTTTTGTGATACAGGAGCGACACTAAAAGCCGGGAGAGGAATGTCTATTGAGACCAGAGAAAGGCATCCATTCCATCAAAATCGGAACTTGGTTTTTCTTTTCATTCCTTGATTGCATGTGTTCTTGGGTGCATTTGCACAAGAGGCTTTGGAAAGATCGTGTATACTGAATGGGCTCTGGGAGGGGGCCATAGCTCAGTGGTAGAGGACCTCCGTTGCATGCCATGGATCTCAGCAGATTCATGCAAATCTAGAAAAAAATATTTTACTACAAATTGGCAGATTGTATCTCCCTATATTAGCAAGTCTGAGCTCCAAGATATTGACAAGCTGGAATGTGTCCAGAGGAGGGCGACTGAAATGATGAAGGGTCTGGAGAACAAGCCCTATGAGGAGCGGCTTAAGGAGCTGGGCATGTTTAGCCTGAAGAAGAGAAGGCTGAGAGGAGATATGATAGCCATGTATAAATATGTGAGAGGGAGCCACAGGGAGGAGGGAGCAAGCTTGTTTTCTGCTTCCTTGGAGACTAGGATGCAATGGAGCAATGGCTTCAAATTACAAGAGAGGAGATTCCATCTGAACATGAGGAAGAACTTCCTGACTGTGAGAGCCATTCAGCAGTGGAACTCTCTGCCCCGGAGTGTGGTGGAGGCTCCTTCTTTGGAAGCTTTTAAACGGAGGCTGGATGGCCATCTGTCAGGGGTGATTTGAATGCAATGTTCCTGCTTCTTGGCAGAACGGGGTTGGACGGGATGGCCCATGAGGTCTCTTCCAACTCTTTGATTCTATGATTCTATGATTCAGAGTAGCACAGCGCAAGGGCAGATGTCTTCACTGTGTCTGGTTGTGATCCCCAGGTTGGGCCAGTCAGCTTTCGTATGATATTGTTTCTAGCACCCACTTTTTGCTTGATGTTCAGGCAGTGCTTCTTGTAGGTCAGGGCATGGTCCAGGGTGCCTCCCAGGTGTTTGGGTGTGCTGCAATGTTCCAGTGGTATTCCTTCCCAGGTAATAATCCTTAGAGCTCGGGATGCTTGTCTGTTCTTAAGGTGAAAGGCACATGTCTGTGTTTTAGATGGGTTAGGGATCAGTTGGCTTTCCCTGTAATAGGCAGTTAGAGCACCTAGAGCTTCTGAGAGCTGCCGTTCAACCATCTCAAAGCTCCCTGCTTGAGCGGTGATGGCACGATCATCAGCATAGATGAAGCTCTCCATCCCTTCTGGCAGTGGCTGGTCATTTGTGTAGATGTTGAACATGGATGGAGCAAGCACGCTCCCCTGAGGCAGGCCGTTCTTCTGTTTCCGCCATCTACTTCTCTGGCCCTGGAACTCAACAAAAAAGCTCCTGTTCTGTAGCTGATTTCCTTGAGTGGTGATGGTGCGATCATCAGCATAGATGAAGCTCTCTGTCCCTTCTGTCAGTGGCTGGTCATTTGTGTAAATCTTGAACATAGATGCAGTGAGCACGCTTCCCTGAGGCAGGCCGTTCTGTTTCCGCCATCTGCTTCTCTGGCCCTGGAACTCAACAAAGAAGCTCCTGTTCTGTAGCTGATTTCCTTGAGTGGTGATGGCGTGATCATCAGCATAGATGAAACTCTCCATCCCTTCTGACAGTGGCTGGTCATTTGTGGAAATGTTGAACATAGATGGGGTGAGCACGCTCCCCTGAGGCAGGCCGTTCTTCTGTTTCCGCCATCTACTTCTCTGAAACTCAACAAAAAAGCTCCTGTTTTGTAGCAGTGGCTGGTCATTTGATGACATGATAAATAAATAGCACCTTGGACAACTCCTTCCAGATTGAAACCCAGCAGATTAGCAGCCATGGTGAGACAAGAGCAAGCAGACAAGAGCAAGAGCAACCTATGGCATGCTCATGCAAAGCTTCCAGTCTTTCCATTCTGAGGCCCAGAGATAAAATTACAAATCCACATTTTGTGAAAGCCATGGCGTAGTGTCGCAAGTCCATGGGCAGGGATGTCTTTCACCTCGGAACTGGCATACGAGCGCTAACATCAGGCATGCAAACCACTTCTCTCTACCTCTGAGGGTGTTTTTCCACCTTTGCGCTTCCCACCCTGGGAATCTCACTTCCAAGTAAGTTGCGATCCAACCATAATGCAACTCACACTAGGAGGGCAGGGCTTCTGAATCCCGCAGGGTAGCAGACTCCACTTCGGAATTGAAGATTCCTTCCAGTCAAGTAGAATATCAAATCAGGCTGGTTAAGAAAGGAAAATGTAACTCTCTCTGACAATTCAGGCTTACCTGCTGATGGAAAATTGCTATTGAGTGAAGGCAAGACGCTGCAAATTACCCAAGCCTTATGCGAGGGTTGAATGAAAAGTAATGCCTCCACCTTCGTTACGTGGGTTTGGATGGGAATATTTTAATGAATACCATCCCACTGCTGCGTCAGCTCCACTGGCTGCCGGTCCACCTCCGAGCACAATTCAAAGTATAAAACCCTATATGGCTCCAGCCCAGCTTACTTATCCGAACGTATCTCTCTCTATGTTCCACCTCATAATTTAAGATCTACTGGGGAAGCCCTGCTTTCGGTCCCAGCGGCGTCACAAACGCGTCTGGTGGGGATGAGGGACAGGGCCTTCTCAGTGGTGGCCCCTCGCTTGTGGAATTCGCTCCCCAATGAGATTAGATCGGCGTCCTCCCTCCTCACTTTTAGGAAAAAAACTAAAGTCGTGGTTTTGGAGCCAGGCTTTCGGCTAGTGGACTTAGCACTTAGACACAGGATTATGACAATAGGAAACAGATATGTGATTTTTAGGGCTGGGCGGTTTCGTTCGTTAATTTCGTAATTCGTTATTAATTCGTATTTAAATTAGCTTACAATCCGATACTGAGCCATGCAGGAGCAATTAAAAATCGAAACAAATTTTTCAATTTATTTCGTAATTGTTTCATAATTGTTTCAAAATTGTTTCGAAATTGTTTCGAAATTGTTTCCGTATGTCTGGTGCAAGTTTTAGGGTTGTTGTTTGTTTTATCAGTGATAAAAAATATATTATCACACCAACAGTCAACAACAGAGGGAGACGGAAGCTTCAGAAGTTCCCCCTGTCCCATTTGGAGGGTTTTTTTTGCATATTGCGCAATCGCGTCCGCCATTAACAATTTGTAATTGTTTCGTAATTGTTTCATAATTTATGAAATTTTGTATATTTCGAACTTTTTTAAAGAAAAAATTCGGAATTCTTTTGAAAAACGAAATGCAAAAAACCCCAAAACGAATCGAGTTTAGAAACAATTTTTTTCATGGTTACCCAGCCCTAGTGATTTTGATTAGGCGACTATGTTAGTATATGAATATGTGATTTTAATTGTTATCATTGTTATAATTGCTATTGTTATTGATGTTATGTTTTGTTATCATGTAATGCGGGCATCGAATTGTGCCTTGTTGTGTAAGCCGCCCTGAGTCCCCCTCGGGGTGAGAAGGGCAGGGTATAAGCGACTGTAATAAATAAATAAATAAATTGTAGAATCATAGAATCAGAGTTGGAAGAGGCCTCATGGGCCATCCAGTCCAACCCCCTGCCAAGAAGCAGGAATATTGCATTCAAATCACCCCTGACAGATGGCCATCCAGCCTCTGTTTAAAAGCTTCCAAAGAAGGAGCCTCTACCACACTCCGGGGCAGAGAGTTCCACTGCTGAATGCTCTCACAGTCAGGAAGTTCTTCCTCATGTTCAGATGGAATCTCCTCTCTTGTAGTTTGAAGCCATTGTTCCGCGTCCTAGTCTCCAGGAAGCAGAAAACAAGCTTGCTCCCTCCTCCCTGTGGCTTCCTCTCACATATTTATACATGGCTGTCATATCCCCTCTCAGCCTTCTCTTCTTCAGGCTAAACATGCCCAGCTCCTTAAGCCGCTCCTCATAGGGCTTGTTCTCCAGACCCTTGATCATTTTAGTCGCCCTCCTCTGGACACATTCCAGCTTGTCAATATTTCTCTTGAATTGTGGTGCCCAGAATTGGACACAATATTCCAGGTGTGGTCTAACCAAAGCAGAATAGAGCATGGGGAGCAGGACTTCCCTAGATCTAGACACTATGCCTGTTTGATCAAGAAAAAATTTGTTTCTAAAATCGATTTGTAATTGGGGTGTTTTTTTGTTTCGATATTTAAAATAATTACAAAACTTTCCAAAAAAAAGTTTGGGTATTTACGAAATTTTGTAAATATTAACGAATTTTTGGAATATTTTTTGTATTTTTTAAGAATAATATTAAAATAATATTAAAAAATATTTTAAAATGGAAAATTAACCAAAAAATGGCCCAAATGTGGACCAAACACAGGCAGGACAGCAAATGAGAGCACACACCAACAGAAGAGTCTTTTCTTTTTTAGAATATTTTTTAAGAATAATGTTAAAATAATATTAAAAATAATATTAAAATAATATTAAAAAATATTTTAAAATGGAAAATTAACCAAAAAATGGCCTAAATGTGGACCAAACACAGGCAGGATACAGCAAATGGGAGCACACACCAACAGAAGAGTCTTTTCTTTTTTAGAATATTTTTTAAGAATAATATTAAAAATAATATTAAAAAATAATATTAAAAAATAATATTTAAAAAAATATTAAAAAATAATATTAAAAAATAATATTAAAAATATTTTAAAATGGAAAATTAACCAAAAAATGGCCCAAATGTGGACCAAACACAGGCAAGAGACAGCAAATGAAGCAAGCAGCACTCACAGCAGCAAGGAATGAATCCAATCCCAGTTGCTAGCAGCCATTGCCAAGCCAACCCAATGCAAACTCCCTCGCCCTCTGCAGCAAGCTACGGGCCGCGCGGAGCCGCTTTGAAAGGGCTCGCCGGCCAATCAAAAACAGACAGCCACAGACCCATGGTGCACTGCTTGGGAGCGCCGGATTGGCTCCCAGGCACCAGCACTCCAGCAGCCTCCACCCCATTAACGAAACGAGCGGAGGCTCGTTAAAACTATGGGGGTTGCTGGTTCGATATTTAAAAACCCTTCCGGGTTTGGTAATATGTTTCAATATCGCTTCGGAAATGCCAAAAATAACGAATTAATAACGAATTAACGAATTAACGAATTAACGAACGAAACCGCACAGGCCTACTAGACACTATGCTCCTATTAATGTAGGCCAATATCCCATTGGCTTTTTTTGCCGCCACATCACATTGTTGGCTCATGTTTAACTTGTTGTTCACCTCTCTTGCTGGAAGGTAGATATGTAATCCACTTTTCCTGGTGGCCAAGGTTTCTCCCATGCCGTCTTTCTATTAAGCTGATGACAACGTCGTCTGTGTGCATTCAGAGGAAGATCTACAAGCCACTCCAAACACCTTTGCAGAAGCATACAAGAAGCTCGGCCTGTCATTGAACATCGGGAAAACCAAAGTGCTCTTCCAGCCGTCACCAGCCAATTCCTCTCCAATCCCAGAAACACAGCTTAATGGTGTCACATTACAAAATGTTGACCATTTCCGCTCCCTTGGCAGCCACCTCTCCACAAAAGTCAACATTGACACTGAAACGCAACACCGCCTGAGCTCTGCAAGTGCAGCATTTTTCCAAATGAAGCAGAGAGTGTTTGAGGACTGGGACATCCGTAGATAGTAGGCTTGGTTGATCCAGTTCGTTAATTTCTTAATTCGTTATTAATTCATTATTTTAATACCTTTAGAAGCGATATCGACACGTTTTGGCAACCCGGAAGTGTTTTTGCCATATCGAAGCCGCGTCTGCCATCTTCCTTACGACTTCCACCAGTGAATCGTAAATCCTGGGGGTGTGGCCTTCAGGAACTGCTGTTCCCACCCACTCCCACCTCCTTCCTCTTTGCATCGGCGGCTTTGCGAGGTGGGCGTGGCTACCTTCCTGGTGACAAGCGGCGATGCGGAAGAGCTGGGCGTAGCCACGCCCACCTCGCAAAGCCGCCGATGCAAAGAGGAAGGAGGTGGGCGTGGCCAAGCACAGCGTTCCTCGCTCGGAGGTCGCTGGGGGCTGTGCTTGGCCACGCCCACCTCTCCCTTCTGCCGCAAGGGAAGGAAGGGAAACTGTGAGATTTTAATGGTTCTGGAGGGAGGGAGGGAAGGGCACCTTCCATTAACGAAACAGAGGAAACGATTCGTATTTCCTGGTAATTTCGATCTTTTTTTAAAGAAAATTTCGTAAATAATTTAAAAATCGAACCTCCAGCACTCCCTACATACGAAACGAGTTTAGAACCATTTTTTTCTTGATCAACCAAGCCTAGTAGAGACCAAGGTGCTTGTTTATAAAGCTATTCCCCTCCCAACACTGCTATACGCTTGCGAGACGTGGACTGTCTACAGACGTCACATGCAACTCCTGGAACGATTCCATCAGTGCTGCCTCCGGAAAATCCTGCAAATCTCTTGGAAAGACAAGCGGACAAACGTCAGTGTGCTGGAAGAAGCAAAGACCACCAGCATTGAAGCGATGCTCCTCCGCCACCAACTCCGCTGGACCAGCCACGTTGTCCGGATACCCAACCACCATCTCCCAAAGCAGTTGCTCTACTCCGAACTGAAGAACGGAAAACAGAAAGTTGGTGTGCAGGAAAAGAGATTGAAAGATGGGCTTAAAAACTCTGGCATACACACTGAGAACTGGGAAGCCCTGTCCCTTGAGCGCTCCAGTTGGAGGTCAGCTGTGACCAGCAGTGCTGCAGAATTTGAAGAGGCACGAATGGAGGGAGAAAGAGAGAAACGTGCCAAGAGGAAGGTGCATCAAGCCTACCTCGACTGAGACCCCCTTCCACCTGGAAACCGATGCCCTCACTGCGGGAGAAGATGCAGATCAAGAATAGCGCTCCGCAGTCACCTATGGACCCACCCTGGAAGATTATCCTACTCGGACAACGAGGGATTGCCTAAGTAAGGTCTCTTATCAATAATAAAGGATGTGATCTCGTGGTGTCCTTTCAAGAAGACAAAGAAGAAGAAAAGCAAACACCACCACGATTTAGGGAAAAATGCAGAGACGTGTGTTAAGAATGCCCTTTGTTGCTGCTGTGCCCACTTATGCAAATATTAATATTATCCAACATTCATGCGCGTAATTCTTTAGCGAGGATTACCATCGCAGAAGGTTTATGTGCTTTTGCATTTTGGACGACTCCTCCTTTCCCCCAGAAAGCCCTTTTCAGAAATCCAACTGCAAGGTGTAAGTCTCACTAAAGCCTTCCCGGGGAAAAGGAAATATGTAAAGAAGAGTGGGAAAGGATACAAAGGATTAATGCCAGGTTGGAACGCCAGGCGTGGTTTTTTATTATTACTATTATTATTCAAGGGTTTTTCAGTAAAGGAGGAATTTACCAAACTGAAGGAGGGAGGAAACAATCGCAAGCACACAAATCCCAATCCAAATGCCATAAAGGAACCGAGGAGGGCTAAACTGGAGCAATGGGGAGAATACCTTTGCATAATAACGCTGCATTGGGATTTCTATAGAGTTCTGCACCTACTGGTCTTTCCTCCCTGAAAATGGGAAATTGCTTCATAGGGCTGATTCATAGCTTTCATCTATGATATAATGCCATTAGTTAAAAGGGGCTCAAAGCGTCCAAGGTGGAGTATCATTCAGACGGAAAATAATAAGGAATGAGAGCTTTTTACGAGGATTGACTGAAAAGTAATGCCTCCACCTTCGTAACTCCTCAACAGATGGCAGTACTGGTATGTGGCTGGTACTGGCTTGTTCAGTACACTCTCCTCTACAGTTCCAATTTGGCAGGAAGCCTTAGCATTGAACGGTTGTGTTGTTAAAGTGTGAAGTACGGAACCCTGCGCAGACGAGCGGTCAATGCGACTTAAGCAACGTGCAGTCATTGAATGCTTGACAGCAGAAGATGTCACCCCAAAAGTAATGAAAAGTAATGCCTCCACCTTCGTAACTCCTCAACAGATGGCAGTACTGGTATGTGGCAGGTACTGGCTTGTTCAGTAGACTCTCCTCTACAGTTCCATTTGGCAGGAAGCCTTAGCATTGAATGGTTGTGTTGTTAAAGTGTGAAGTATGGAACCCTGCGCAGACCGTCGGTCAATGCGACTTAAGCAACCTATGAGGCAGGTACTGGCTTGTTCAGTAGACTCTCCTCTACAGTTCCATTTTGGCGGGAAGCCTTAGCATTGAATGGTTGTGTTGTTAAAGTGTGAAGTATGGAACCCTGCGCAGACGACGGTCAATGCGACTTAAGCAACGTGCAGTCATTGAATTTTTGACAGCAGAAGGTGTCACCCCAAAATGAAAAGTAATGCCTCCACCTTCGTAACTCCTCAACAGATGGCAGTACTGGTATGTGGCTGGTACTGACTTGTTCAGTAGACTCTCCTCTACAGTTCCAATTTGGCAGGAAGCCTTAGCATTGAATGGTTGTGTTGTTAAAGTGTGAAGTATGGAACCCTGCGCAGACGGTCGGTCAATGCAACTTAAGCAACGTATGAGGCAGGTACTGGCTTGTTCAGTCAACTCTCCTCTACAGTTCCATTTTGGCGGGAAGCCTTAGCATTGAATGGTTGTGTTGTTAAAGTGTGAAGTATGGAACCCTGCGCAGACGATCGGTCAATGCAACTTAAGCAACGTGCAGTCATTGAATGCTTGACAGCAGAAGATGTCACCCCAAAAGTAATGAAAAGTAATGCCTCCACCTTCGTAACTCCTCAACAGATGGCAGTACTGGTATGTGGCTGGTACTGACTTGTTCAGTAGACTCTCCTCTACAGTTCCAATTTGGCAGGAAGCCTTAGCATTGAACGGTTGTGTTGTTAAAGTGTGAAGTACGGAACCCTGCATAGACGGTCGGTCAATGTACTTAAGCAACCTATGCAGCAGGTACTGGCTTGTTCAGTAGACTCTCCTCTACAGTTCCATTTTGGCAGGAAGCCTTAGCATTGAACGGTTGTGTTGTTAAAGTGTGAAGTACGGAACCCTGCGCAGACGGTTGGTCAATGCGACTTAAGCAACCTATCAGGCAGGTACTGGCTTGCTCAGTAGACTCTCCTCTACAGTTCCAATTTGGCAGGAAGCCTTAGCATTGAACGGTTGTGTTGTTAAAGTGTGAAGTATGGAACCCTGCTCAGACGGTCGGTCAATGCGACTTAAGCAACCTATGAGGCAGGTACTGGCTTATTCAGTAGACTCTCCTCTACAGTTCCAATTTGGTGGGAAGCCTTAGTATTGAACGGTTGTGTTGTTGAAGTGTGAAGTATGGAACCCTGCGCAGACGGTCGGTCAATGCGACTTAAGCAACCTATGAGGCAGGTACTGGCTTGTTCAGTCAACTCTCCTCTACAGTTCCATTTAGGTGGGAAGCCTTAGCATTGAACAGTTGTGTTGTTAAAGTGTGAAGTATGGAACCCTGTGCAGACGGTCGGTCAATGTGACCGTCTGCGCAGGTTCCATACTTTGCACTTCAACAACACAACCGTTCAATGCTAAAGCTTCCTGCCAAAATGAAACTGTAGAGGAGAGTCTACTGAACAAGCCAGTCCTTGCCGCATCCCAGTACTGCCATCTGTTGAGGAGTTACAAAGGTGGAGGCATTACTTTTCATTCAACCCTTGTAATTTAGTTCTTCATTCAGAACAATGAGGACTGGGTTTTGTTTTTCTGTTGTTTTTCCATTTTGGAGGTAAGGAGCATAGTTCAGCAGTACAGAAGATCCCACCTGGCTGCCATGTCCTTCCCAAGGTTTGGAGGAGCTACTTTTTGAACTACAACTCCCAGAATCCCCAGTAGCCATGCTTGAAGGGAGAGTCAGACCTGCAATCCACAAATGAGCTTTTTTGAAGCTCTGCTCCTGCGAACAGCTGTCTAATAGGGCTGGGCGGTTTCGTTTCGTTAATTCGTAATTCGTTAATAATTCGTTCATTTTTTCAATTACAAAACGATAACGAACCATTCTGGAGCAATTATTAAAAAAAACGAATTTTCAAAAACGTTTTGTAAATGCTTCGTATTTCGATATTGTATTCGTTTCGTTATTGTTTTGAGGTTGTTTCATTATTATTTCCGCATGTCTGGGCCAGTTTTATGGTTTAATTAGTGAAAAAAAATTATAATATCACACCAACAGTCAACAACAGAGGGAGAGGGAAGCTTCAGAAGTTTTTGGAGGTTTTTTAGCGTATTTCGCGGTCGCGTCCGCCATTAACGAATCGATTCGTTATTGTTTCGGAAATCGATTCGTTAATTTTTTACCATTTACGAAATTTCGTAAATATCGAACTTTTTAAAAGGAAAATTTTGTAATTATTTTAAATATCGAAACAAAAAAACCCCCCAAATACAAATCGATTATAGAAACAAATTTTTCCGTTGTTACCCAGGCCTACTGTCTAATCGCAAGCTCCGAATCTTCTCTCCTCCTTTCATCCTTTACTGTTTCCAAGCAACACCGAAGAACAACTCCCGTACCTGCCAAAGGTTACTTATGGGGTCGTTCTGCCCCTTTTAGGTGCGCCATATTAATGAGCTTTATGTCTTGCAGTCAGGGATCCTTCTCCTTTTAAAAAGTTCTCTCTTTTTTTGCAAACTACTCCTTCCTTCCTTCCCTTGATGTTCAATTGCAAGTGATCTATGTTGGCAAGGCTTGGGCATATTGGTTTAGACAAAGTTGTCGGATGGAAGCTCTGTATTAATGGATCAAATAGCTTTGCTGAAATGGAACCATGAGTTCATAGAGAGTTCTCTGCAACGGGGAGGGAAAATATTGCTTCTCCTTTGTGCCTTGCTGCTGAGTTCCGGCTTTCATTCAGACTCTTATCTCTTTGGGGCTGAAATTTCAATGTCAGGCACTTGAATGCTGCTCCACCAAGAACAAAACAATCAGACCCACAGTTTATGTGAAGAGTCAGCGAAGCAGAACTTGGAAGGGCTCCCCATCTTCTTTTAATTTAATGACAATTTTGAGAATCCCCCTGAAAAGAAGCAAGGGAGCGGAGGGATGATTTATTGTTGCCACCAATTTGAAAGGAACCAGTATTCAGGAGATTTTACCCCAGTTCCCAATTTTAAAAGGAACTGGCCGATTTGCAATGGAGGTTGCCGATTAGGAACCAAATTTACCATCAAGTTGGAAGGGAGGCTGTTCAATTGCACCTCCTCCTTTATTAAGAAAGTAATAACTTAGTAGTAATTACACTGTATATACTGTAGCGTGACTGGAGAGAAGAATGTAGATTTATTTGGTTACTTTTCCCTGCGTTTCTGCCACCGCGTGAGATAAGTTGTAATATTGTGAGAAATGGCACTTTGGACACAGAATAGACGGAGCTGAGGCAATCTTCAAATAAAAGTTAACAATTTTAACTTGTGGTTGTAAGACGTAACTTTTCCTTGTTGCACTTGGAATAATACTTGTAATTTTAACAGTTCATTCTTTCAAGTAACACAGTATCTTTCTGACGTAGAGCACTTGTTTCAGACAAAGTTTCAATACAGGAATGTTTCCCTTATTTGATCCTCCCTAGATCAAATACTAAGTAAACTATTCTTTAGCCTCTCCTTAGACTAAAAGAATTCCAGCTATGTTTCACCATTTGGCTGCACTAGCCTGAGAAACTTTCAATAGCCAAACCCAGCTTTTCAAAGCCTCAAAGCTTTGCTTCACAAGTCACTCCGCGACCTTTCCTTTCCTTCTCTCCCAACTCCTAACTCCTCACTCCTTTGAACCTAAACCCGGACTGCTCACTCCTCTAAACCTAAACCCTAACTGATTTTTAACTGTTGTTTTTTCAAACTCTCCCCTCTAAGCTCCTCCCACTTCCCTCTCTCCTGCATTGGTCTCCATGGCAACGCACATGGAGGACTCCTCTGACTTAGGCCGCACCAGCATTACTGCAGCCAATGTAAACACAAATACAGTTAAAATCATACAATTTATAATCAACTCCTGTACACCCCCCCAGCATGCCGTTTTCTTTTTTGGTCTGTTGAGAACTGCCTTGTAGTAGAGGAGGCAAAGACAAGGAGGGTGCAAGGACACAAGGCTGGAAGGGTATATCTATTAGGGATGAGTTTGCAGCACTACTTAGATTGGAGGAAGTCAGTCAAGCCATCAGCCAATTAAAAAAAAAACAAAGCCAGCAGACCTGATGGGATCCCTGTTGAGATATTTAAAGAGGGTGGACCTGAGCTGACACATCTTCATCAGCTTATTGAAAGTTTATTGAAATCAATTCCACTATGTTGGAAAGAGCAGCACCATAACCTCCTTAACCACAGCTCCAACATAGCCAAGGAGGTACTCTGCCAAATCCTGCAATGACATACTAGGAATGAGCTTGCAGCACTACTCAGTTTGGAGGAAGCAAAGCCAGCATAGCCATCAGCCAGTTAAAAATTACAAAGCCAGCGAACCTGATGGGATCCCTGTTGCGATCTTTAAAGAGGGTGGAACTGAGCTGACACAACAATTCCTCCAGTTTCATAGAATCATAGAATCATAGAATCAAAGAGTTGGAAGAGACCTCATGGGCCATCCAGTCCAACCCCATTCTGCCAAGAAGCAGGAATATTGCATTCAAATCACCCCTGACAGATGGCCATCCAGCCTCTGTTTAAAAGCTTCCAAAGAATGAGCCTCCACCACACTCCGGGGCAGTGAGTTCCACTGCTGAACAGCTCTCACAGTCAGGAAGTTCTTCCTCGTGTTCAGATGGAATCTCCTCTCTTGTAGTTTGAAGCCATTGTTCCATTGCGTCCTAGTCTCCAAGGAAGCATTAAACAAGCTTGCTCCCTCCTCTCTGTGGCTTCCTCTCACATATTTATACATGGCTATCATATCTCCTCTCAGCCTTCTCTTCTCCAAGCTAAACATGCCCAGCTCCTTAAGCCGCCCCTCATAGGGCTTGTTTTCCAGACCCTTGATCATCTTAGCCGCCGCCTCTGGACACATTCCAGCTTGTCAATATCTCTCTCGAATTGTGGTGCCCAGAATTGGACACAATATTCCAGATGTGGTCTAATCCAAGCGGAATAGAGCATGAGGAGCATGACTTCCCTAGATCTAGGCACTATGCTCCTTTTGATGCAGGCCAAAATCCCATTAGCTTTTTTTTGCCGCCACATCACATTCCTGGCTCATGTTTAACTTCCTGTCCATGAGGACTCCAAGATCTTTTTCACATGTACTGCTCTCGAGCCAGGCATCGTCGTCCCCCATTTTGTATCTTTGCATTTCGTTTTTCCTGCCAAAGTGGAGTATCTTGCATTTGTCCCTGTTGAACTTCATTTTGTTAGTTTTGGCCATTCATCTCTCTCATCTGTCAAGATCGTTTTGAATCCTGCTCCTGTCCTCTGGAGTATTGACTATCCCTCCCAATTTGGTGTTATCTGCAAACTTGATGATCCCGCCTTCTGGCCCTTCATCTAAGTCATGAATGAAGATCCTGAGCAGGACCGGGCCCAGGAGGGAACCTGCGGCACTCCACTTGTCACTTCTTTCCAGGATGAAGAGGAAGCATTGGGGAGAATCACCGTCTGGGTTCGTCCATTTAACCAATTACAGATCCACCTCACCGTAGTTTTGCTTAGCCCACATTGGACTAGTTTCCTTGCCAGAAGGTCATGGGGGACCTTGTCGAAGGCCTTACTGAAATCCAGGTACGCCACAACCATGGCATTCCCTGCATCTATCCAGCTTGTAACTTTATCGAAGAAGGGCTCCCCATCTTCTTTTTATTTAATGACAATTTTGAGAATCCCCCCCCCCCGCCCCAGCATGCCGTTTTCTTTTTTGGTTTGTCGATAACTGCCTTGTAGTAGAGGAGGCAAAGACAATGAGGGTGCAAAGACGCAAGGTCGGAAGGGTATATCTATTAGGGATTAGTTTGTAGTACTACTTAGATTGGAGGAAGTCAGTCAAGCCAATTAAAAAAAATCAAAGCCAGCAGACCTGATGGGATCCCTGTTGAGATATTTAAAGAGGGCGTGTTGCAACCCAGAGCAGGAAACTGGACCCTCAGACAACAATCCACCACACTTGGCTTCAGGAAAACAATCCTTTTTTTGGGACCGAGGCCCTGCTCTCGGTCCCACCGGCCTCACAAGCGTGTCTGGTGGGGACGAGGGACAGGGCCTTCTCGGTGGTGGCCCCGCGACTCTGGAACTCTCTCCCACCGGAGATCAGAATCGCCCCTTCTATCCTAACTTTTAGGAAACAGGTGAAGACGTGGTTATGGAGACAGGCTTTTGATGAGTGAGACAACAACCTTAAGACATGGATGGAAGATGATGTATAACTGTTTTTTAGTATGACGACTGACCACTGTAGTTTTGGATATATTTGTTGTTTTAATGTGTTATTGTAATACGAACTATGATGTTTTTACCGATTGTATGTGTTTTTATGGTTGGAAACCAGTCTGAGTCCCTCAAAAGAGGTGAGAAGGTCAGTATATAAAACTCTGAAATAAATAATAAATAATAAATTTTTATTGATGAAAGATGAAAAATCAGCAACAAGAAATGTCCATAAACAAGATCATGAAACCCACAGCAAAACTGCTGAATCCTGGAACCCCTTAGCAAACCACTAACCGTACTTAGCACAACTAGAAAACCTCCGAGGTACAAGGCTACTTGAATCAGGAGACCTGCAAACTCTGCCACATGAATCTGGAACGATGCTTGGTCTCAAGCTGTATTCAGGGCAGGCATATTTAAGGCCAAGAAATCTATTGCGAGACACGCCTGAAGATTTTGTTTGGATTTCTTTCAATCTGGCTGACCTGCGTAAACATTGTGCTTCTCCCTGACTCTGCCAAATCTGCCCCACCTATCCTCATTAGGCAGGCCAGGTATCTGATTCTCTGGAGAGCTAAGACTGGGAGGAAAAGGGAATGAACCGTCTCCGCTTGGCTCAGAATGTATGTTGTCATGGGAATCTTGACTTTCGCTTTCCAAGACTGTAGGATTTTCACTACTCAAACAATCATCATCTAAATTGGCCTCAGAATTCACATTGACATCTACATGGGCATCAGGAAATACAATCAGAGAGTCAGGTTCAAGTTCACACACAGGCTGAACCCCAACAGGGTGGACCTGAGCTGACACAACTCCATCAGCTTATTGAAAGTTCATTGAAATAAATTCCACTATGTTGGAAAAAGCAGCACCATAAACTCCTTAACCACAGCTCCAACATAGCCAAAGAGGTACTTTGCCAAATCCTGCAATGACATACTAGGAATGAGCTTGCAGCACTACTTGGTTTGGAGGAAGCAAAGCCAGCAAAGCCATCAGCCAGTTAAAAATTACAAAGCCAGCGAACCTGATGGGATCCCTGTTGCGATCTTTAAGGAGGGTGTCTGCTGTGGACTCATCTTGTTGTGTTTCTAATAATAATAATAATAATAATAATAATAATAATAACCATTAAAGTATAAACTTGGTGAGCAAAAGGTAATGGCGGAAGTTTCTCTAACAAAGGTACTTTTGGCTCCTCCCACAATTCCCTCTCCCAAAAATTGGGGAAATGTTTCATTTTAAACCTGGGAGCAATGAATGCCATCACATTACAGAATTGGCCAAACTTCTGGATCACTACCAAAAAATCCACTTCCCCACCACCTCCTGAAATGTTTGAAAAGAATGCTGGGCCCCATGCTTAAAATACGCAAAGAATGCTCTACCCTACACTTGAACCCAACCGAATGTGATGAAGAGAGTGGCTTCCCGGATTTTAAGTGTAGCACTCAGTGGAATTCAGTAAATGTGATGAAGTGGTAGGGCCTATGTCATCCTCACTTTTATACAATGTTGGAAGGACTGATTCTAGAGAATTGTACGGAGCTTTGCTGTCTCGGTCTCCTTCTTCTGCTATATTTATCGTGTCAGGGGCAACCATACCATTGTATTACATTTCTAACAGAACAAAACAACAAACAGATAAAAAAACACAAAGTTTGCAAACTTGGTAGTGGATTAAATGTCCTTTGAGCAGTATCTGGCCACTTGGAGTGCCTCTGGTGTTGCTGCAAGAAGGTCCTCTTGTGCATGTGGCAGGGCTCAGGTTGCATTGCAGCAGGTGGTCAGTGGTTTGCTCTTCTCCACACTCGCATGTCGTGGATTCCACTTTGTGGCCCCATTTCTTGAAGGTTGGCTCTGCATCTCGTGGTGCCAGAGTGCAGTCTGTTCAGCACCTTCAAAGTCACCAGTCTTCTGTGTGCTCAGGAGGGAGTCTCTCATTTGGTATCAGCCATTGATTGAGGTTCTGGGTTTGAGCCTGCCACTTTTGGACACTCGCTTGCTGAGGTGTTCCAGCGGGTGTCTCTGTAGATCTTAGAAAACTATTTCTTGATTTAAGTCGTTGATTTGCTGGCTGATATCCAAACAGGGGATGAGCCGGAGATGTCTCTGCCTTGGTCCTTTCACTATTGGTTGCTACTTCCCGGCGGATGTCAGGTGGTGCAATACCGGCTAAACAGTGTAATTTCTCCAGTGGTGTAGGGCGCAGAAACCCCGTGATAATGCGGCATGTCTCATTAAGAGCCACATCCACTGTTTTAGCGTGGTGAGATGTGTTCCACACTGGGCATGCATACTCAGCAGCAGAGTAGCACAGCGCAAGGGCAAATGTCTTCACTGTATGTTGTGATCTCCAGGTTGTGCCAGTTAGCTTTCGTATGATATTGTTTCTAGCACCCACTTTTTGTTTGATGTTCAGGCAGTGCTTCTTGTAGGTCAGAGAACGGTCCAGAGTGACTCCCAGGTATTTGGGTGCGCTGCAATGCTCCAGTGGGATTCCTTCCCAGGTAATCCTCAGAGCTCGGGATGCTTGTCTGTTCTTAAGGTGAAAGGCACATATCTGTGTTTTAGATGGATTAGGGATCAGTTGGTTTTCCCTGTAATAGGCA
>NW_026844478.1:36976465-37097867 GCF_025583915.1 Anolis sagrei ordinatus | reverse complement strand
TTGTTTGGGTATCAGCCAGCACGTCAACGACTTAAATCAAGACATAGTTTTCTTAGATCTACAGAGACACTCGCTGGAACACCCCAGCAAGCGAGAGTCCAAAAGTGGCAGGCCCAAACCCAGCACCTCAGTTCATGGGTGATACCAGATGAGAGACTCCCCCCTGGGCACACAGAAGACTGGGCGACTTGGAAGGCGCTGAACAGACTGCGCTCAGGCACCACGAGATGCAGAGCCAATCTTAAGAAATGGGGCCACAAAGTGGAATCCACGACATGCGAGTGTGGAGAAGAGGAAACCACTGACCACCTTCTGCAATGCTGCATGCACAATGGAGGACCTTCTTGCAGCAACACCAGAGGCACTCCAAGTGGCCAGATACTGGTCAAAGGACATTTAATCAACTACCAAGCTCACAAATTCTGTATTTTGTCTGTTTGTTTGTTTGTTTGTTTTTGTTAAAAATGTAATACAAATGTCTGGTTGCTGATGACACGATAAAAAATAAATTACGATTTCTTAATGAGACTGGAAATTAGCAAGCTGGATCAACCAAGCCTACTAGATACATAGGTCAATGCAGTTCAAGGCAGCTGCTTCATGTACAAGTAAAGGACAAGGAGAAAGAGATGTTAGGCGGCTCTGCTTTCCATATCGCTGCTTCCTGTAGTTGTTTGCCATTGTTAGAGAGATGGCTTCTTAGACTCGGCGGGCATCGGTTGTGCTGATCAGGGCCGGAAGATCAGCCAAAGCATTCAGTGCCTTTCCTTGTCTCTGCTCTGAAACGACTGTGTTGCTAAGGCACAGAACAATGCAGGTCAAAGCAGGACAAGCAAACAAAAGCTATTTTGCATCTCCGCTCCCTTGCCAAGTCCTTGCGCACATGTGTTGTGCTTATTCTGAAAGAACTACTGCTTTGGGGTGGAGGGAAGAATGAATATGCAAGCAAATGGACAGGTTCAAAACGATCTTGAGAGATTAGAGAGATGGGCCAAAACTAACAAAATGAAGTTCAACAGTGACAAATGCAAGATACTCCACTTTGGCAGAAAAAATGAAATGCAAAGATACAGAATGGGGGACAACGCCTGGCTCGAGAGCAGTACGTGTGAAAAAGATCTTGGAGTCCTCGTGGACAACAAGTTAAACATGAGCCAACAATGTGATGTGGCGGCAAAAAAAGCCAATGGGATTTTGGCCTGCATCAATAGGAGCATAGTGTCTAGATCTAGGGAAGTAATGCTACCCCTCTATTCCACTTTGGTTAGACCACACCTGGAATATTGTGTCCTATTCTGGGCACCGCAATTCAAGAGAGATATTGACAAGCTGGAATGTGTCCAGAGGAGAGCGACTAAAATGATCAAGGGTCTGGAGAACAAGCCCTATGAGGAGCGGCTTAAGGAGCTGGGCATGTTTAGCCTGAAGAAGAGAAGGCTGAGAGGAGACATGATAGCCATGTATAAATATGTGAGAGGAAGCCAGAGGGAGGAGGGAGCAAGCTTGTTTTCTGCTTCCCTGGAGACTAGGATGCAATGGCCAATGGCTTCAAACTACAAGAGAGGAGATTCCATCTGAACATGAGGAAGAACTTCCTGACTGTGAGAGCCGTTCAGCAGTGGAACTCTCTGCCCCGGAGTGTGGTGGAGGCTCCTTCTTTGGAAGCTTTTAAACAGAGGCTGGATGGCCATCTGTCAGGGGTTTTGAATGCAATATTCCTGCTTCTTGGCAGGGGTTGGACTGGATGGCCCAGGAGGTCTCTTCCAACTCTTTGATTCTATGATTCTATGATTCTATGGTTCTTAAGTTAATCCTTCTTTGCTCTCCTTGGCACAACTGCCCAAAGTTCCCATTTTGAGAAACGTGACGGTTAAAACGCCGGGCAAAGTTGGGAAGCTGCTTTTGTATCCCGTTCGGCTACGCTTCAAAGGGGAGAAATACGCCGTTGTGCAGAAATATATTTAAGTGTTGTTAAACTGATTTAACAAGGCCGGGAGGCAGAAGGACAAGACTCTTTGATATTAAAGTGACTTTATTAGCACGGTCTTTACTGCTGTTTGAAAGGGGCGGCTTCTTTGTTTTATCCATTTGCATGAAATTCCGTTCCGCTGGAAAGTCTTTGGCTCACTCCCTGCGAAGAGAAAAAGGCCTATCTTGATTCAGATTTCACTGCTTTTCACTACAATGGAGTCTCACTTATCCAACCTAAATGGACCGACAGAGTGTTGGATAAGCAAAAATGTTGGATTATAAAGAGACCTCACTACCTCAGAGGATGCTTGCCATAGATGCAGGCAAAACGTCAGGAGAGAATGCCTCTAGACTATGGCCATGTTGTTGTTGTTGTTCATTCGTTCAGTCGTCTCCAACTCTTCGTGACCTCATGGACCAGCCCACGCCAGAGCTCCCTGTCGGCCGTCACCACCCCCAGCTCCTTCAAGGTCAGTCCAGTCACTTCAAGGATGCCATCCATCCATCTTGCCCTTGGTCGGCCCCTCTTCCTTTTGCCTTCCACTTTCCCCAGCATCATTGTCTTCTCTAGGCTTTGCTGTCTCCTCATGATGTGGCCAAAGGACTTCAACTTTGTCTCTAGTCTCCTTCCCTCCAGTGAGCAGTCGGGCTTTATTTCCTGGAGGATGGACTGGTTGGATCTTCTCGCAGTCCAAGGCACTCTCAGAACTTTCCTCCAACACCACAGCTCAAAAGCATCTCTCTTCCTTCGCTCAGCCTTCCCTAGTCCAGCTCTCACATCCGTAGGTGACTACAGGGAATACCATGGCTTTGACTAGGCAATGGATCTTTGTTGCCAGTCTGATGTCTCTACTCTTTACTATTTTATCGAGACTGGACATTGCTCTCCTCCCAAGAAGGAAGCATCTTCTAATTTCCTGGCTACAGTCTGCGTCTCTCCAGCAAAGGATCACCGCCTTGTTGTGGCGCTGGAACTTGAGCACCTCAATGATGTCATGAGCGAAACCGTGAAGGGCCACCCAAGACGGGACGGTTGTGGCAGAGAGGTCAGACCAAGCGTGATCCCTGGGGAAGGCAATGGCAAACCACCCCAGTATCCTTGCCAAGAAAACTAAATGGACCTGGGGCCAGTACAACCAGAGATATGTCGGTATGCCATTGGAAGATGGGACTCCCAGGTCGGAAGATGGCCAAAATGCTACTGGGGAGCAGAGGATAAGTTCAACTAGCCCCAGATGTGATGACGCAGCTAGCTCAAAGCCGAAAGGAAGGCTAGCGGCCGACGGTGCTGGAGGTGAATGACAAATCTGATGCTCTAAAGCTGTGGGTCCCCAGATGTTTTGGCCTTACAACTCCCAGAAATCCTAACAGCTGGTAAACTGGCTGGATTTCTGGGAGTTGTAGGCCAAAAACATCTGGGGACCCAAGGTTGAGAACCACTGCTCTAAAGATCAACACACCATAGGAACCTGGAATGTAAGATCTATGAGCCAGGGCAAATTGGATGTTGTTATTGGCGAGATGTCAAGACTAAAGATAGACATTCTGGGTCAGCAAACTGAAATGGACTGGAATGGGCCACTTCACATCAGATGACCACCAGATCTACTACTGCGGACAAGAGGAACATCGAAGAAATGGAGTAGCCTTCATAATTAATAAGAAATTCGCTAAAGCAGTGCTTGGATACAACCCCAAAAATGACAGAATGATCTCAATTCGAGACTATGGCCATATAGCCCGAAAAAACCTACAACAACCCAGTGATTCTGGCCATGAAAGCCTTCGACATTCCCAGAAGAATCTTTGGAGATTTCATTATTTTGGGCAAGAATTGCAGTTTTGTCCTGATTGGGCATCTCATGGGTAGTTATACATATTTTCCCAAAGAAATTGTACTGAAAAATGTGCTGAAAACCTTGATTTGGTGCAACAATGTTTTTACCCAGGAAACACTATAAAAATACATTTTGAACAGAAAATACAGATTTTGTTCTAAAGACAAAATTGTATGCACAAAAACGTTTGTTGCAAAAAATTCTGCAAAGAAATTTCTGCAAAGAGATTTTTCACAAGTAAATGGCTATGAGAAACATCTAGCAATGCTTGGTTGTTTTCTTGACCAGATTGCCAAATGTGCCAGAATGACCTTTCTCACCAAAGTTGGGAAAATTCTAAGACAGTGGTTCTCAACCTTCCTAATGCCGCGACCCCTTAATACCCTTCCTCATGTTATGGTGACCCCCAACCATAAAATTATTTTTGTTGCAACTTCATAATTGTAATTTGGCTATTGTTGTGGATTGTAATGTAAATATCTGAGATGCATGATGTATTTTCATTCACTGGACCATATTTGGCACAAATACCCAATATGCCCAAATTTGAATACTGGTGGGATTGGGGGAGAGTATTGATTTTGTCCTGTGGGAGTTGTAGTTGCTGGGATTTATAGTTCACCTACAATCAAAGAGCATTCTGAATTCCACCAACGATTGAATTGAATCAAACTAGGGACACAGAACTCCCATGACCAACAAAAAATACTGGAAGGGTTTGGTCGGCATTGACCTTGAGTTTTGGGAGTTGTAGTTCACCTACATCCACTGACCACTGTGGACTCAAAAAATGATGGATCTGGACCAAACTTGGCATGAATTCTCATTATGCCCAAATATGAACACTGGTAGAGTTTAGGGAAAATAGACCTTGACATTTGGGAGTTGTAGTTGCTGGGATTTATAGTTCACCTACAATCAAAGAGCATTCTGAATCCCCAGATGGAATTGAATCAAACTTGGCACACAGAACTCCCATGACCAACAAAAAATACTGGAAGAGTTTGGTGGGCATTGACCTTGAGTTTTGAGAGTTGTAGTTCACCTTCATCCACTGAGCACTGTGGACTCAAACAATGATGGATCTGGACCAAACTTGGCACGAATTCTCGTTATGCCCAAATATGAACACTGGTAGAGTTTAGGGAAAATAGACCTTGACATTTGGGAGTTGTAGTTGCTGGGATTTATAGTTCACCTACAATCAAAGAGCATTCTGAATTCCACCAACAATGGAATTGAATCAAACTTGGCACACAGAACTCCCATGACCAACAAAAAATACTGGAAGAGTTTGGTGGGCATTGACCTTGAGTTTTGAGAGTTGTAGTTCACCTACATCCACTGAGCACTGTGGACTCAAACAATGATGGATCTGGACCAAACTTGGCACGAATTCTCATTATGCCCAAATATGAACACTGGTAGAGTTTGGGGGAAATAGACCTTGACATTTGGGATTTGTAGTTGCTGGGATTTATAGTTCACCTACAATCAAAGAGCATTCTGAATCCTACTAATGATTGAACTGGGCCAAACTTCCCACACAGAACCTCCATGACCAACAGAAAATACTGTGTTTTCTGGTGGTCTTTGGTGACCCCTCTGACACCCCCTCGCGACCCCTCCAGGGGTCCCGACCCCCAGGTTGAGAAACACTGTTCTAAGAGTTCTTTACATCCCTATTTTCAATTCTGTTGATCTGAAAGACAATCCACTTTAGCTGAATTTTGCTTCCATAGTTTTGTTCTCGGATTGCAAGAGCACCCTCTCGTGGTGACTACCTGTCTTTACATTCTGCACTCAGAGGATCTTGTTCAGCAGAGTAAAGATAATAACCATAATTTTAATTGTAATGATTGCCATCACAACAACAACAAAATTAAAATTGCACAAGGAAAATAAACTAAAGGCGGGTCCCTGCTCCCAGAAGCTTGCAAGTGTCATGGTACGAATAGGATTCAATTCAGAGAAAATACACAAAGGATTGTTGCTGTTTATTTAAATTAAAAAGAATGCAATTTAGTCAGTGCAAACTATGAGAATAGAAGAATTACTCTTCCTCCCATAGGAAGACGTATCCTCAAAATCCTTAATGGAAAATATCAAAGATACAGAGAATTTTCAGTTAATATTTCAATCCCAAAAATTTGATAGACAGTATTAGGAAGTTATGTTGGAATAGCTTTAGCCTCTGTATCCCTAGGAAGCACAATATTTTGAGCAGGAATCGTGCAGAGGTTGCTAGATTGGAGTTCCCAGCCTTGCAAATATTTATTTATTTGTTTGTTTTTATTATTCAAACGTATATGCGGCCACTCCCCTGGGGCTCGGAGCGGCTTACAAGAACCGGCTAAAATCTAACACAATTTAAAAACAATTTAAAACTATTTAAAAACAGCAATATCAAGGATCAAAGTCCAAACAGATATGTCTGACATGCCCTGCGGAAAGCTGATAAGTCCCGCAAGGCACGGACTTCGGGTGGCAGAGTATTCCAGAGTGATGGTGCCACTGCTGTGAAGGCTCTGCGCCTGGTTGCTGTTAGACGCAAGGTCTTGACACTGGGAATTTCCAATAGATCTTGGTCCTCAGAACGGAGGGATCTCTGGGGTTGGTAGGGGGTGAGGCGGTCCCTCAGGTACATCGGCCCCAGACCATGCAAGGCCTTAAAGGTGAGTACCATCCCTTTGAAAGTGATCCGGTGCTCAATTGGTAACCAATGCAGCTGCAGTAAGATTGGGGTGATGTGGCATCTCATCGGAATTCCCGCAAGAAGCCGAGCAGCTGCATTTTGTACCAACTTGAGCTTCCGGATCACCGACAGAGGAAGGCCAATGTAGAGGGCGTTACAGTAGTCCAGTCTTGAGATGACTGTGGCCTGGATCACCGTAGCTAGGTTGTCCCTGGACAGGGAGGGGGCCAGCCGTCTAGCCTGCCGCAGGTGAAAGAAGGCGGTTCTGCTCACGGCGGAGACCTGGGCCTCCATCCTCAGCAGAGGGTCCAAAAGGACTCCCAGACTCTTGACCAACGAGGACGGGCGTAGCGCCTCGCCATCCAGGGTAGGCAGCTGGACATCCCCACTGCCCGGTCGACCCAGCCATAGGATCTCCGTCTTTGCTGGATTCACCCTCAACCTGCTGGCACACAGCCATCCAGTCACGGCCTCGAGGCACTGATGGAAACAATCGGGGACAGAGTCCGGTCGGCCTTCCATCTTCAGCACCAGCTGAGTGTCATCGGCGTACTGATAACACTCCAGCCCAAAACCTCGAGCCAGCTGAGCAAGTGGTCATTATAGTCGCCCTCCTCTGGACACATTCCAGCTTGTCAATATCTCTCTTGAATTGTGGTGCCCAGAATTGGACACAATATTCCAGGTGGTCTAACCAAAGCAGAATAGAGCATGGGGAGCATGACTTCCCTAGATCTAGACACTATAGACTCCTATTGATGCAGGCCAAAATCCCATTGGCTTTTTTTGCCGCCACATCACATTCCTGGCTCATGTTTAACTTGTTCCCCACGAGGACTCCAAGATCTTTTGTACACGTCCTGCTCTTGAGGCAGGCCTCATCGTCCCCCATTTTGTATCTTTGCATTTCGTTTTTTCTGCATAAGTGGGGTATCTTGCATTTGTCCCTGTTGAACTTCATTTTGTTAGTTTTGGCCCATCATCTCTCTAACATGTCAAGATCGTTTTGAGTCCTGCTCTTGTCCTCTGGAGTATTGGCTCTCCCTCCCAATTTGGTGTCGTCTGCAAACTTGATGATCCTGCCTTCTAACCCTTCTTTCTTTCTAACAGAGAAAGAAGGAAGAGGAGAGAGGCTTTTAAAAGCAATTATATTTAAATATCTAGTTGAAAACATAGGATGGCAGAATACTAATTTGGGACGGACTTTGCCAAATCGGGACAGTTGCAGGGTGTACGGCACAGACAGTGACACCGAGAAAGCACACAAAACACACCCTCTGTTCTGTCGCGTGCTGGGCCTGTAAATATTTATCTATAGTACAGGATGTGTAAACCTTTGCCCAGCGGGAAGCCAGGGGCCCAAGGAGAAGTTCTCAGAGGTTTCCACCACAAAGAGTCTTTAGATGGCTTGAGAAGTACAACAAAGTCTTTTATTAATGAACAATCAAACAAAAACTTCTCTTGTCTTCAGTGAAATAAAGCAAATAATTCCAAGCTTTTAGGTAACTGGTAAATTCCTAACCTTGCCCACGAAGGACAGGCAACTATCTTTAATAACTTCTTCTTTAAAGGAAAAAACTGTTTTTAACTTCTCCCAGGCTGACTGAAATCCAACCCTCACTGATGTGGGCTCCGCTACCGGGCCGAACTGCTTCTCGGACACCGAGTGGATCTACTAGCAAGGCAGTGGATGCTCTCCAACTGGAGTTCTTTAGTCTTTAAGGCTGTTTTCATGGAAATTCTTAAAGCTGTAGGAATGCTTCCCTGGAGTTGGAAGACTCTTAAAGCTGTTCTCCCCTGGGAATTCTTAAAGGCTGAAGCTTTTGTACAGGGGAAGTTACACACATCCTATACATAAGCTAACCTGGCTGAGACTAACTAACAAAATAGCTCACTTCCCTTCCCAATTACTCTGAGCAAGGGGCAGGAACAAAACTTAACGATGATGGACGGGTGGCCTGCCCTATGACTGCAGCCAAAAGAAGCCACCTACCTGCAGAGTCCCTGAAACTTAGGACTACAAACAAACATTCAATGCAAAGCAAACAAAATTGGAGGGTGTTCCAGAACACCCTCGCTTTCCAAAGCCATTCCAGCCAGGCTGTAGGGAAGTTGCAATATCATCAGCAGGGAATTGGCAACAAACAGGTCTGATTGACAGAGTGAACGGAGAAAGCTCAAGACGACACTTTTTTCCCCCGCTTGTAACCAGGAGGCTTTCATGTGCCAAGGTGACCCCGCTTTAAAGCGGCGAATTAATGATGTTCCAATGTTCCTGTTCACAACCCTCCTTCCCTTTTGCCACTTGAAATATCCTATTAAATGTTAATTCGTCAGGAATACAGCTTTCGTGCTCTCCTTTCCCCTCCGATGTCGTCTTTAAACGATCCGGCGAAACCCGCAATGGCCAAAAGGGACGGAGATGCTCTGCGCATTCTGTAGGCTTTTGAAGCTTTATTAGATTTATTAGAGACTGATATCAAAAGGAAAGTAATTGAAGACACAGAATGCTCCTGAGTCCTTTCTCCAGGACACAAGGCAATTAATTTGCGTGAGGAAACTAGCTAGATGCTACCATCACCACTTTGGGAAAGCCGGCTTGCCAGTTTGAGCACTGGATTAGCCCCACTCGTGACTGCAAAGCAGAGTTTGGTCATTCTTAGTGTGGGAATTGCAGCCACCCAAAGAATCTCAATAACAGCCAGCCCTCCATGTCTGTGCATTTGATACAGTTGATCACAATCTATTGACCCACCACCTAGCCATGACTGGGGTGAGGGGGATACCGCTTAAATTGGTGTCCTCCTTCCTCCAGAATCGGGGACAGCAGGTGGGAAGGGGAGGGATGTTTTCCGAGAGATCTCTGCTAACTTGTGGGGTCCCGCAGGGAGCTATTCTCTATATTATTTAACACCTATATGCGACCGCTTGCCCAACTGGGGCGGAGCTTTGGGCTTGAGTGCCACCAGTACGCTGACGACACTCAGCTCATTCTGAGGATGGAGGGCCGGCCAGACTCCGTACCCAGAAATTTCCATCAGTGCCTTGAGGTCGTGACTGGATGGTTGTGTGCCAGCAGGTTGAGGGTGAACCCAGCGAAGACGGAGATCCTTTGGGTGGGAGGGAGATCCAGCTGCCTACCCTGGATGGTGAGACACTACGTCCGCCACCTTCTGTAAAGAGCCTTGGTGTCTTATTGGACCCTTTGCTACTCACAATGGAGGCCCAGGTCTCTGCTGTGAGCAGATCTGCGTTTTTCCACCTGCGTCAGGCTAGGCGACTGGCTCCCTTCCTATCTAGGAACGACCTGGCTACGGTGATCCAGGCGATGGTCATCTCGAGCCTTGACTACTGTAACGCCCTCTACATCGGCCTTCCTTTGTCAGTGATCCGGAAACTGAAGCTGGTGCAAAATGGAGCGGCTCGTCTTCTCGCCGGAATGCCAGCGAGGTGTCATATCACCCCAATTCTCCAACAGCTGCACTGGCTTCCGATTGAGTACCGGATCACTTTCAAGGTGCTGGTACTAACCTTTAAGGCCTTATATGGTCTGAGGCCGGCGTACCTGAGGGCCCGCTTATCCCCCTACCAACCCCAGAAATTACTCCGGTCTGAAGACCAAAATTTGCTTGAAGTCCCCAACATCCGGACTTACCATCTGTCCTCGACTAGGCAGAGAGCCTTCTCGATTGTGGCCCCTTGTTTATGGAATGCCTTGCCAGCTGAAACCCGATCTATCCGAGACCTACTTGCTTTTCAGAAAGCCTGTAAAATCTTTCTCTTCCGACAAGCTTTCAATGGGTGAATTACTTGGGACTATGTCTGTTCTTGTTTTTATTGTATTTTAAAGTCAATTGTATTGTTTTAATCTACTGCTGTAAACCACTCCGAGCCAAATTGGGAGTAGTATACAAGTCAAGTCAAATAAATAAACCCAAAAAGACGTGTCCACAAGATGATTGGAGTGAAAATCGGCCACAACTCGTTTATTGAAAACAGGAACAAGGGTTGGCAGGCATGCATGGATCCTGGATCAGGAATCAGGCAGCCCACTGCTGTCTGATGTTGCTACAAGCCTGGGTGCTGCCGGCACAATACAGTCAACATAATCTTGGGACCCCAGGTGCCACAGGCATTATCCCCCCTTCCACCAAGGGGCAATAGCTGGCCAGATCCAGGGCCTGTTCCACACACCAAACACAGAGTTGTGACAAGTTAAACAACAAGTTAACAAAATAGGCTAACATAACAGGCCGACAAAAATCCTGAAGCCAACTACATGCAGAGTGGGGGGATGGAAAAGCTGGAGCAGGCCAAGTGCCTGCTCGTAAGACTCGGGCAGCCTTAAGTAGGCTGCCCAGGCCAGAGCCATAGGCTGGCCCCAGTCATGCCAGCAACAGGCAGGGCCAGCTCGGTCATAGGCCAGGAGGCCCCAATGGTGGGAAACTTTCCCGCCACTCAGGGGGCTTCTGGGACACCCTGCGCCGCAATCTGCTTGGCCTGGTAAGTTGGCCAAGCCATTTATTTACAGTTTTGACCAAAATGTTTCCTCTGGGAATTTCTAGCTTTTCCAATGCAACGCTATGGTCAGCTTCTACCAGGGTGGAAGACCTAGAAGTCTTCTTTCTCATTGGGTTGTTGTAGGTTTTTCGAGGCAGAGAGTTCCACTGCTGAATGGCTCTTGTGATGAATTGCCTGCCTGTAGGCCAGGGAAAAGCTCAGCAAGTAGGCCCAAGTATTGAACCATCAAGGACGTTAAGATCTTCCAGAGAGGCCCTGCTCTCAGTCCCACCACCTTCGTGTCAGAGTGAAAATTCGGGGGCTATGCACAGCAGAAGAGGTTACTAGATCACACAGGCACAAATCAGGACACTGCAGTCTTCCAGTTTCAAAAATAACATAAAGTTTACTAAGTACATCTCAATACACGTCTATTTCTAAGCGGGCAAAATCAGGAACTACAAAGCACAGCTTCAGTACAGTTTCAGAACATCTGCTTATCTGGCTCTCTGGCTGTAAGCCGGATACTCTCTATTTCTTCCCAGCCAGAGAAACTCGTTATCTAACTTCTGTCAAGGTCTCTTCTCTCTACCTCTCTGTCTCTTACAACAACAATTCCAACACACAATTGAACATGACAGAATCCATCTTGAATACATATGAACACCATTCTTAATCATATAGAAACACATTGAAAAAACATACATGCATACCTTCAATAATCCTGACACTTCACAAGCGCGTTTGGTGGGAACAAGAGACAGGGCCTTCTCTGTGGTGGCCCCTTGACTATGGAACTCTCTCCCGAGCAAGATTAGATCTGCCCCCTCCCTCTTGTCCTACAGGAGGCTAATGAAATCCTGGTTATGGAACGAAGCATTCCCCGAATAATGGCTGAAACTGGTTACAGACCAAAGTGAGTGACCACATATGCGGATTGAGTTGAACATATTTCACCTTGGCGATTTGGTATATATGTATTTTATCTATATGTATTTTAATCTTGTATTGTTGTATGATGTTTGAACTTGTATTCGTAGCATTGAATCCTTGCTGTAAGCCAGTCTGAATCCCTCTATGGAGGTGAGAAGATCGGAATATAAAAGTTTAAAATAAATAAATAAAATTTGGCAGCCATTTTGTGAGATGGTGCATGGAGGCATCCATCTTAGGTTAGTCATTTCCTAGAGGAGGCGGAGCTTAGACGCAGCCTAGAGGGAAATGTGGAGAACCTTTGTGATTGGCTGGGAGAAAGTGGGCAGAGCTTAATTGAAGTGTAGGGAAATAAATTGCCTTTAGAAGTGCACTTTAAAATCTGACAGTTTAGTCAGGGTCTGAGTTTTGAAGAAGAGAGTTAGGTTTTGGGAGAGAGTTAGGAGAGGAGAAGTTAGTGAAGCCAAAGTGGTTAGTTAGAGAATATAGATAGCTGTTGGGGTTCAGCCTGTGTGTGAACCTGAACCTGATTTTCTGATTGTATTTCCTGATGCCAATGTAGATGTCAATGTGAATTCTGAGGCCAATTTAGATGATGATGGTTTGAGTAGTGAAAATCCTACAGCCTTGAAAAGTGAAAGTCAAAATTCCCATGAGAACATGCATTCCGAGCCGAGCGGAGAAGTTTCACTCCCTTTTCCTCCCAGCCTTAGTTCTCCAGAGAATCTGACACCTGGTCTGCCTAATGAGGATAGGCGGGGGCAGATTTGGCAGAGCCGGGGAGAAGCACAAAGTTTACGTAGGTCAGCCAGATTGAGAGAAATGCAAACAAAAACGTCAGGCGTGTCTCGCAATAGATTTCTCGGCCTTAAGTATGCCTGGCCTGAATGCAGCTTCAGACCAGGCATCGTTCCAGATTCATGTGCAAGCTTTTGCAGGTCTCCTGATTCAAGTGGCCTTGTTCCTCAGAGGTTTTCTAGTTGTTCCAAGTACGGTTAGTGGATTGCTAACAGGTTCCAGGATTCAGCAGTTTTGCTGTGGGTTTTATGATCTTGTTTATGGACATTTCTTGTTGCTGATTTTTACTGTGACTTTTTACCTTTGCATTTTTTCCTCTATTTTGTATTCATCTTTCATCAATAAAAAAGGATTGTTTTCCTGAAGTCAAGTGTGGTGGATGGTTGTCTGAGGGTCCAGTTTCCTGCTCTGGGTTGCAACAATACCTATTAGTGAAGAATACCTGGTAAAGAGATTATAAACAGATCCAAGGGAAAGGACTGTTTGGAGTATTGGGAATTCTAGTCAGAAGGAAATCTGCTAATTTCCTGAGGGAGTGAAGAGTTGTTATTGCCACAGTTTTTAAGGTTGGCTTTAAGGCCATCTTTATCTTTCTTTTCCTGCCCACCAACATTCCGTTTTCCGTTCTTGAGTTCGGAGTAGAGCAACTGCATTGGGAGACGGTGGTCGGGCATCCAGACAATGTGGTCGGTCCAGCGGAGTTGATGGCGGAGGACCATCGCTTCAATGCTGGTGGTCTTTGCTTCTTCCGGCACGCTGACATTTGTCCGCTTGTCTTCCCAAGAGATTTTCAGGATTTTCCAGAGGCAACGCTGATGGAATTGTTCCAGGTGTTTCATGTAACGTCTGTAGATAGTCCACATTTCACAGGCATATAGCAAGGTTGAGAAGACAATAGCTTTGTAAACAAACCCCTTGGTCTCCCTACGGATGTCCTGATCCTCAAACACGCTGTGCTTCATTTGGGAAGAACGCTGCACTCGCAGAGCTCAGGTGGTGTTGTATTTCAGTGTCAACTCTTACCTCTAAGTAAAAACAGTTTAGATCAGACTGCCTGTCCTTTCTTTTTCCCCTTCCTAAATTCAGCACTTAATAATGATTTGGACTCCACGGGGCCTCTTTGTTTGCAGAATCGACGGGAAGCGCTCTTCGTACAGCAGTTTGTTCTTAACTTCATTACTGTATTGAGTTTTTGTTTTGTTTTGTTTTGTTTTGTTTCTCCCAGCCGTATGAAGCTCTTCAGGAAATATCCTCAGCATTTGTAGAAATTAGATGTCTCTCCAGAGTAGTTTCATTTCCTCCTATGTATTTATTTATTTATTTAGAAAAGGAAAGCTTGCTGGGTCGGTGAATAGGAAACACTTTGCCTCGGCCGCTCAACCAGTGCTCACCGCCCAGCGTGTTGTGCCACATAAAGGGCAGGAGCTGTCAATTTTGATTGACCAAAGCACTTTTCCTCCTTCTTTCTCACGTTGCTGTAAGTGTCTTTTTCCATTAGAGTCAAAGAGGAGCTCCAGAGAGAGAGAGAGAGAAAGAGAAGCATACACAAAACCGATTCATGTTAAAAGCAAATGCTGAAGTCGGTTACTATCAGAAGCCGTGTTTACTTGAGTCATCCCATGTTTATTCTCCATTCGTTGAACGTACTTGCTTGCAGTAACAGTGCATGTATGTTATTGTTGTTCATTCGTTCAGTAGTTTCCGACTTTTTGTGACCTCATGGACCATCCCACGCCAGAGCTCCCTGTCGGCCGTCATCACCCCCAGCTCCTTCAAGGTCAATCCAGTCACTTCAAGGATGCCATCCATCCATCTTGCCCTTGGTCAGCCCCTCTTCCTTTTTCCTTCCATTTTCCCCAGCATCATTGTCTTCTCTAAGCTTTCCTTTCTTCTCATGATGTGGCCAAAGTACTTCATCTTGGCCTCTAATCTCCTTCCCTCCAGTCAGGCTTTATTTCCTGAAGTATGGACTGGTTGGATCTTCTCGCTGTCCAAAGCACTCTCTGTTGTGGCTGAGCTATTTTCTGATGATGAGGATGATGGGATTCAGATTCCTGCTGGGATTCAGCTTCCTGGCTCTTTGTCTGTGCCTCAAATCTCTGAGCCTGCTTCTGAGGCTCCCACAGACAGTGCAGTGTCAACACAGCTGTTTTCACCAGAAAGGAATTTTAACGAAGGAAATAGCGAGCAGGTGTCTTCCCACGATGATACCGAAAGTGTAGACAGTGACTTCACCCAGCAAGCTCGCCTTGATCTCCGGGTCAGGCGGAGTTCTCGTCTGGCCAGCAGACGAGAAGCGAGCTTGGTGAAAGGTCGTCGCAATGCTTTTATGATGATGAGAGCCTAATGTTTTCATGTTAGAAAGGTATTTAGGCCTCTTGCAAACTCTGAGAAAGCGTCAGTTCAACGTAGCTTACTAGCCTGAAAGCTTCATGGAATAACCTTAGCCTGGAAAGCAGTACGCTTGGGATTTCTTGCACTGTGATTCATGGGGCAATTGTTTCATTGCTTGTACCTGGGACTTTGAACTTTGCCAATAGGATTATGTCTCCTGCTTTTACCTGAAGATCTTTGGAACTGTATTCTGCGTCTGTGCCTCAAATCTCTGAGCCTGCTTCTGAGGCTCCCACAGACAGTGCAGTGTCAACACAGCCGTTTCCACCAGAAAGGAATTTTAACGAAGGAGATAGCGAGCAGGTGCCTTCCCACGCTGATACTGAAAGTGTAGATAGTGACTTGACCCGGCAAGCTCACCTTGATCTCTGGGTCAGGCGGAGTTCTCGTCTGGCCAGCAGACGAGAAGCCAGCTCAGTGAAAGGTCGTCACAATGCTTTTATGATGATGAGAGCCTGATGTTTTCATGTTAGAAAGATATTTAGGCCTCTTGCAAACTCTGAGAAAGCGTCAGTTCAACGTAGCTTACTAGCCTGAAAGCTTCATGGAATAACCTTAGCCTGGAAAGCAGTAGGCTTGGGATTTCTTGCACTGTGATTCATGGGGCAATTGTTTCATTGCTTGTACCTGGGACTCTGGTTTGAACTTTGCCAATAGGATTATGTCTCCTGTTTTTACCTGAAGATCTTTGGAACTATATTCTGCTTTTAACCTTAATCTTTGGAATTTTGCAATGCTTATTCTTTATTTTGACTTGGATTTTTTCCTCAATAAACTATAAAAACGGCAGCTCTTGTGTGGTGATGTTTGGCAGCAAGGTGAAGCTTACTCTGAGTTGCAACACTCTCAGAACTTTCATGTGTATGTGTACTTTATGATGGCTGTTGCCATTTTTTGACCATGTTGGAATGGGCTTGCATTGAGGCGGCCTGTTGGGAAAACTTGAATTTGTTAAGAAATGCAAAACTACGGATATACCCAAATTGGCCCAGTCTGGTGATCTGGAAAATAAAGTAATGAGAAAGTGTTGGTTTCTAATATATGTAATTTCCTTATGCGTGTGGGTAAACAGTATTTCTTGTTGTTTCTTTTTCAGTGTTGATGCGGAGATTGTCTGGTTTGCCTACTTTGGAACATAAATATATAGTTGTCCTTCTTTAGGGGTCCCTTTCCAATCTATGGTATTATATCTGACATATACATATATGTGTGTGTGCGAGAGAGCCAGTTTTTCACAGTTTTTCAAACCTATCTATATCTGAGGCTTTGTCAGGAGGACTTTGATTATGTTTTCCTGCCCTCGTGATGGCATTAAGACAACATTTCTTAATCTGGGGGTCGGGAACCCTGGGGACGTTGCGAGGGGGTGTAAGAAGGGTCACCAAAGACCACCAGAAAACACAGTATTTTCTGTTGGTCATGTGAGTTCTGTGTGAGATGTCTGACCCAATGCTATCGTTGGTGGGGTTCAGTATGCTCTTTGATTGTAGGTGAACTACAAATCCCAGTAACTACAACTCCCAAATGTCAAGATCTATTTTCCTCAAACTCTATCTGTGTTCATGTTTGGGCACAGGGAGTATTTGTGCCAAGTTTGGTCTAGATCCTTCATTGTTTGAGTCCACAGTTCTCTCCGGATGGAGGTGAACTACAACTCCCTAATTCAAGGTCAATGCCCACCAAACCCTTTTAGTGTTTTCTGTTGGTCATGGGTGTCCTGTGTGCCATGTTTGGTTCTATTCCATCATTGGTGGGGTTCAGTATGCTCTTTGATTGTAGGTGAACTTTAAATCCCAGTAACTACAACTCCCAAATGTCAAAGTCTATTTCCCCAAACTCCATCTGTGTTCATATTTGGGCATATTAAATGCTTGTGCCAAGTTTGGTCCAGATCCCTCATTGTTTGAGTCCACAGTTCTCTCTGGATGTAGGTGAACTACAACTCCCAAACTCAAGGTCAATGCCCACCAAACCCTTTTAGTGTTTTCTGTTGGGAGTCCTGTGTGCCATGTTTGGTTCTATTCCATCATTGGTGGGCTTCAGTATGCTCTTTGATTGCAGGTGAACTACAAATCCAAGTAACTACAACTCCCAAATGTCAAGGTCTATTTTCCCCGAACTCTATCTGTGTCTTTGATTGTAGGTGAACCCTTTTAGTGTTTTTTGGTGGTCATGGGAGTCCTGTGTATCATGTTTGGTTCTATTCCATCATTGGTGGAGTTCAGTATGCTCTTTGATTGCGGGTGAACTACAAATCCCAGTAACTACAACTCTCAAATGTCAAGATCTATTTTCCCCAAACTCTATCTGTGTTCATAGTTGGGCACATGGAGTATTTTTGCCAAGTTTGGTCTAGATCCTTCATTGTTTGAGTCCACAGTTCTCTCCGGATGGAGGTGAACTACAACTCCCAAACTCAAGGTCAATGCCCACCAAACCCTTTTAGTGTTTTTTGTTGGTCATGGGAGTCCTGTGTGCCATGTTTGGTTCTATTCCATCATTGGTGGGATTCAGTATGTTCTTTGATTTTAGGTGAACTATAAATCCCAGTAACTACATCTCCCAAATGTCAAGGTCTATTTTCCCCAAAATCTATTTGTGTTCATATTTGGGCACCTGGAGTATTTGTGCCAAGTTTGGTCTAGATCCTTTATTGTTTGAGTCCACTGTTCTCTCTGGATGTAGGTGAACTACAACTCCCAAACTCAAGGTCAATGCCCACCAAACCCTTTTAGTGTTTTATTTTGGTCATGGGAGTCCTGTGTGCCATGTTTGGTTCAATTCAGAATGGTCTCTGATGGTAGGCTAACTATAAATCCCAGAAACTACAACTCCCAAATGACAAAATCATTTTTTTAGTGATGGTCACTCCTTGCGTTAGTAGGTGTCTTGTGGTCAAATTTGGGTATTCATCCAGCGTATGATGTCACTCAAAATGAGCAGAACATTTTTATATATATAGATGCAAACTATATATATGCCAGAACGCCGTTCTTCCTTGAGGATGCAACTATCACCCGCTTGCCTCACTTCCTTGTGTTGTGTTTCTTTTCAGGTCAGCCACTAACCGTTGCCTGCAAAGCATTCTTTGGGTTTAGCGGGGAGTCTGGACCCATGATCTACTGGACCCGAGGAGAGAGATTCATCGAAGAACTTGAAAACCACATCAAAGAAGGCGAGATCAGGTACTTGGTAACAGGAATAATAATAATAATAATAATAATAATAATAATAATAATAATAATAATATTTTATTTCTCGTGTCAGGGCAGCCAGTCAAATATATTACATTTCTAACAGAACAAAGCAAACAAACAGAGAAAGTACAAAATGTGTGAGTTTGGTAGTTGATTAAATGTCCTTTGACCAGTATCTGGCCACTTGGAGTGCCTCTGGTGTTGCCGCAAGAAGGTCCTCCCTTGTGCATGTGGCAGGGCTCAGGTTGCATTGCAGCAGGTGGTCAGTGGTTTGCTCTTCTCCACACTCGCATGTCGTGGATTCCACTTTGTGGCCCCATTTCTGAAGGTTGGCTCTGCATCTCGTGGTGCCAGAGCGCAGTCTGTTCAGCGCCTTCCAAGTCGCCCAGTTTCCTGTGTGCCCAGGGGGAGTCTCTCATTTGGTATCAGCCATTGGTTGAGGTTCTGGGTTTGAGCCTGCCACTTTTGGACTCTCGCTTGCTGAGGTGTTCCAGCGAGTGTCTCTGTAGATCTTAGAAAACTATGTCTGGATTTAAGTCGTTGACGTGCTGGCTGATACCCAAACAGGGGATGAGCTGGAGATGTCACTGCCTTGGTCCTTTCACTATTGGCTGCTACTTCCCGGCGGATGTCAGGTGGTGCAATACCGGCTAAACAGTGTAATTTCTCCAGTGGTGTAGGGCGCAGACACCCCGTGATAATGCGGCATGTCTCATTAAGACCCACATCCACTGTTTTAGTGTGGTGAGATGTGTTCCACACTGGGCATGCATACTCAGCAGCAGAGTAGCATAGCGCAAGGGCAGATGTCTTCACTGTATCTGGTTGTGATCCCCAGGTTGTGCCAGTCAGCTTTCGTATGATATTGTTTCTGGCACCCACTTTTTGCTTGATGTTCAGGCAGTGCTTCTTGTAGGTCAGAGCACGGTCCAGAGTGACTCCCAGGTATTTGGGTGCGCTGCAATGCTCCAGTGGGATTCCTTCCCAGGTGATCTTCAGAGCTCTGGATGCTTGTCTGTTCTTGAGATGAAAGGCACATGTCTGTGTTTTAGATGGGTTGGGGATCAGCTGGTTTTCCCTGTAATAGGCAGTAAGAGCACCTAGAGCTTCGGAGAGCTTCTGTTCAACCATCTCAAAGCTCCCTGCTTGAGCAGTAATGGCACGATCCTCAGCATAGATGAAGCTCTCTGTCCCTTCTGGCAGTGGCTGGTCATTTGTGTAGATGTTGAACATGGATGGAGCAAGCACGCTCCCCTGAGGCAGGCCGTTCTTCTGTTTCCACCCTCTGCTTCTCTGGCCCTGGCACTCAACAAAAAAGCTCCTGTTTTGTAAGGTAATATAATCATAAATATAGTAAAATAATAAATGCAATAATAATAAAGTAAAATAATAAATGTAATAACAATCATAAATAGTGTAAAATAATAAATGTAATAATAATAATAATAATAATAGGGTAAAATACTGTAAATGTAATAATAATAAAGAGAGTAAAATAATACATGAAATAAAAATAATACTAATAATGGAGTAAAATAATAAATAGCTTTGACTCGAGTATATGCCGAGGGGATTTTTTTCAGCCTAAAAAAGGGGCTGAAAAACTAGGCTTATACTTGAGTCAAAGTTATAGTAAATCACATATAAACAATAGGGCTGGGCGGTTTCGTTTCGTTAATTCGTAATTCGTTAATAATTCGTTAATTTTTTCAATTACAAAACGATAACGAACCATTCTGGAGCAATTATTAAAAACGAATTTTCAAAAACGTTTTGTAAATGCTTCGTATTTCGATATTGTATTCGTTTCGTTATTTTTTTGAGGTCGTTTCGTTATTATTTCCGCATGTCTGGGCCAGTTTTATGGTTTAATTAGTGAAAAAAAATATAATATCACACCAACAGTCAACAACAGAGGGAGGGAAGCTTCAGAAGGTTTTGGAGGTTTTTTAGCGTATTTCGCGGTCGCGTCCGCCATTAACGAATCGATTCGTTATTGTTTCGGAAATCGATTCGTTAATTTTTTACCATTTACGAAATTTCGTAAATATCGAACTTTTTAAAGGAAAATTTTGTAATTATTTTAAATATCGAAACAAAAAAAACCCCAAATACAAATCGATTTTAGAAACAAATTTTTTACGTTGTTACCCAGGCCTAATAAACAATAAACAATAACACACAAGAATGTAAAAACCTATGGCCAGGCCAAATGTAATAGCTTAAAATTTTAAGAGGATCGGAGAGGCTCTTATCCTCCCTTTCTCACAATCGGAGAGGAGCGGATGTCTCAGAATAGAACACTTCCCAGGTTGTTTATGCTGTGCAGAGAATGGTTTCCTTGTCTAGAAGATAGCAGACAGATGGTCTGCTGCGAGCATCGGAGTTTTCAGAAGGAATTCCACACACAGCCATTGCTTGTGTCCTCAGAAGAGGTCCCCCGTGCCCTTTGGCTCCCATCAGTGCAATTCTTTCATTGGCTTTGGGGACTTGTTTAGCATTCAGGCCTAAAGATAAAGCTCAGCGCAGTCGCCTCGTTCCGTGACATTCAGGGAACGGATTTGGTTTTCTGATAGCGATATGCTCTGAAAGATGGATGGCCTCCTTTAAGAGACATCGAATCCCCTGAGTTAATCCGTGCCTCCACCATAATACATAGGCACTGTGGAATCCAGGAGAAATAAATGCTTCTAAGAAAAATAAGAAAGTTCCAAAAAGTAATAAGTCAATAAAATGTAGTAACACCAAGCAATGTCCACAAAAGATATAAAAGCTATCCAAGACAGTAAGCTTGGGTGGTTTCGTTCGTTAATTTCGTAATTCGTTATTAATTTGTATTTAAATTAGCTTACGATCCGATATTGAGCCATGCAGGAATAGTGTGAGAAGTAATTAAGAATCGAAACAATTTTTCCAATTTTCGTAATTATTTCGTAATTATTTTCGTAATATAATATAATAATATATTATTTATTTAATTTTTAAAATAAACAATTTTTTATTTAAAATAAACAATTTTTCCAATTTTCGTAATTATTTCGTAATTATTTTCGTAATTAAAAGCCCTAAACGGTTCTGGCCCAACTTATCTATCCGAACGTATCTCAGCCTATCAGCCCACCAGGACCCTAAGATCTTCCGGAGAGTCCCTTCTCTCTATCCCTCCAGCTTCAGAAGTGCGGCTGGCGGGAACGAGAGATAGGGCCTTCTCTGTGGTGGCCCCCCGGCTTTGGAACACCCTCCCTATAGAGGTACGATCAGCCTCGTCGCTGATGGTGTTTAGGAAGAGACTCAAAACTTGGCTGTTCAAACAAGCATTCGGCTAATCTGTGGCAATTCGAATTCGAATATTGATGACTAAGGACAGGAAACATGGACAACGAATTCTGGATTGTGATTTCAACTCGAGCTATATGGGATTATTATTGGTGGCCCAATAATTTGTTATTGTATGTGTATATGTTTTTAAATTGTAGATTGTTTTAACTGCTGTAAACCACAATGAGTCGCCGTTCCAGGCTGAGATATTAGCGGTATACAAGTGTACCAAATAAATAAATAAATAAATAATATTATAATAATATAATATAATAATATATAATATAATATAATATATATAATATAATAATATATAATATAATATATATAATATATTATAATAATATAATATACAATAATATAATATAATAATATTATAATAATATAATATAATAATATATAATATATAATATATAATATAATATAATATAATATAATATAGTTGTTGTTTGTTTTATCACACCAACAGTCAACAACAGAGGGAGAGGAAGCTTCAGAAGTTCCCCCTGTCCCATTTGGAGGTTTTTTTAGCATATTGCGCAATCGCGTCCGCCATTAACGAATCGATTCGAAATTTACGAAATTTCGTAAATTTCAAAAAATTTTAAAGAAAAAAATCGGAATTCTTTAAAAAAACGAAACGCAATGGACCCCCTAAAAACGAAACGAGTTTAGAAGCAAATTTTTCCGTTGTTACCCAAGCCTACAAGACAGTTTTTATCCAGACAGAAATCAACAGGATGCAAAAACAATGCAAAAGGCTGAAAATCTTCACAGGGACAAGACCTCTTGAACAGGATTTCCATGGCACAAGAACTTGATTTCCAAACAATGCCTGATCTAATAGGTTTTCCCTTGAAGCAAACCTTATATCCCAAATCCCCAGAGGCGGCCCTAGGTAATTTTCAATGGTAAGCAAACAGTATTTTGGCACACACACACACACACACACCCCACCAATCATTGATATATATTTTCTGTTCGTTGTGGGAGTTCTGTGTGCCATATTTGGTTCAATTCCATCATTGGTGGAGTTCAGAATGCTCTTTGATTGTAGGTGAACTATACATCCCAGTAACTACAACTCGCATATGTCCAGGTCTATTTTCCCCCAAGAGCGCCTCAAGAGCGCCCCTGGGCAAAATCAACTATACTGCAAATGCTTACTTTGCGTAATGGGTTGAGCTGCCCCTGGGGGGAGGTCAAGCAGCACCCCTCCCCCCTCTCTCTGTCTCTCTCCCCCTCCCTTCCCCATAAGGGAAAGGGGGAGGGGCAGGTCAACCCATTACGCAAAGTAAGCATTTGCAGTATAGTTGATTTTGCCCAGGAGCGCTCTTGGGGGGAGGTCAAGCAGCACCCCTCCCCCCTCTCTCTGTCTCTCTCCCCCTCCCTTCCCCATAAGGGAAAGGGGGAGGGGCAGGTCAACCCATTACGCAAAGTAAGCATTTGCAGTATAGTTGATTTTGCCCAGGAGCTGCCCCTGGGGGGAGGTCAAGCAGCACCCCTCCCCCCTCTCTCTGTCTCTCTCCCCCTCCCTTCCCCATAAGGGAAAGGGGGAGGGGCAGGTCAAGCAGCACCCCTCCCCCTCTCTATCTCTCTCTCCCCTCCCCTCCCCTTAAGGGGGAGGGGGATCTCTCTCTTTCTGTCTTTCTCCTCCTCCCCTCCCCATAAGGGAAAGGGGGAGGGGGAGGTCAAGCAGCACCCACTCCCTCTCCCTCTGTCTCTGTGTCTCTCTCCCCCTCCCTTCCCCTCTCTGAGGCGCGCTCCTCCTTTGGAACGACTGACCGCTGGCTCTGCTCGTGCACCCGGTGGCCAGGTGGAGCAGGAATGAGAGGGGCTAGGTGAGGCTCAAGGGCCCGGCCCCTTTGGGAAGAGGATCGCCTGGCAGTGAGGCAAGGAAGCCGAGGCTTCCCCCGGACTGCTAGGGCTGTTGTGAGCCGAGGGGGGGCTCCTCAAGTGGCAGTCGAGGGGCATTTACAGAGGCGGCTCTGCGCCCCTGGCAAAAAAAAGTGTACCGCAATCACTTACTTTGCATAATGGACGAGCCGCCCCTGCAAATCCCAGCAACTGGTTTCACTTTCCCCCACACTTGCCCCTTATCAGATTAAGACTTTCAGAGCGACATAAACACTGAGTTTGCTGCCGATCCTGGCTGATCTCCAGCTGCCTATCCTTCAACTTCCTATCTGGCTGCTCATTAAAATTTCCAGGTGTCAGATTGCTTTGGACTTTAGGAGAGCTGATTTCCGAAAAATGAAGGCAACACTAAGCCAGCATTTCTCAACCTGGGGGTCGGAACCCCAGAGGGGGTCACGAGGGGATGTCAAAGGGGTCGCCAAAGACCATCACAAAACAGTATTTTCTGTTGGTCATGGGGGTTCTGTGTGGGAAGTTTGGCCCAATTCTATTGTTGGTTGGGTTCAAAATGGTCTTTGATTGTAGGTAAACTATAAATCCTAGCAACTACAACTTCCAAATGTCAAGGCCTATTTCTCCCAAACTCCACCAGTGTTCACATTTGGGCATATTCAGTACTCGTGCCAAGTTTGGTCCAGATCCATCATTGTTTGAATTTACAGTGCTTTCTGGATGTAGTTGAACTACAACTCCTAAACTTAAGATCAATGCTCACCAAACCCTTCCAGTATCTTATGTTAGTCATGTTCTGTGTGCCAAGTTTGGTTCAATTCCATCATTGGTGGAGTTCAGAATGCTCTTTGGTGGTAGGTGAACTATAAATCCCAGCAACTACAACTCCCAAATGACAAACACAATCCACCCCAACCCCACCAGTATTCAAATTTGGGTGTATCTGGTATTTATGCCAAATTTGGTCCAGTGAATGAAAATACATCGTGCATCTCAGATATTTACATTACAATTCATAACAGCAGCCAAATTACCATTATGAAGTAGCAAAAATAATAATTTTATGGTTGGGGGTCACCTCAAAATGAGGAACTGTATTAAGGGGTAGCGGCATTAGGAAGGTTGAGAAACACTGCACTAAGCAGCATTCCGTGGACACAGATACTAAAAGACAAGGAAGTTACGGATGGATGGGAATTTCTCAAGAGTGAAATACTCAATACACAATTGCAAACTGTGCCAACAAAGAAAAAAATAGGACAAGTGCAAAGAAGCCAGAATGGATGTCCAAAGAACTTCTAACGGTGCTGAAACACAAAAGAGACATGCACAAGAAGTGGAAAAGGGGAGAAATCACCAAAGAAGAATTCAAACAAATAGCTAACACCTGTAGGGAAAAGGTCCGCAAGGCTAAAGCACAAAACGAGCTCAGTCTTGCCAGGGACATTAAAAACAAATAAAGGGCTTCTTTTCTTATGTCAGTAGAAAAACAGAGGCTGGATGGCCGTCTGTCAGGGGTGATTTGAATGCAATATTCCTGCTTCTTGGCAGGGGGCTGGACTGGATGGCCCATAAGATCTCTTCCAACTCTTTGATTCTATGATTCTATGATTCCAAACCCAAATCTTGAGACCTCACATAAGGAGGGAGTAAACCATCATCCCTAGGCCCAGCAGGAATATTCTCATGAGAAACTGCCCTTTGCACTGGGGCCTCTCTGTCACTGTCTGTATGAAAATCATTGACCAAAGCGTGTCCATCTCTCACTTCATCCTCGGCCCCATCATTTCCCTCATCATGTCCCACATCAGAAGCAGCATGATCTTGGAATACAGGCTGATTCCCAACATAAATAAACTAAAAGTAACCCCTCTCTACATGGGGATGCCTTTGAAGACTTCTCAGAAGCTTCAAATGGTCCAGCGTTCGGCATCCAGGTTGCTAACAGGAGCGGCACTCAGGGAGCATACAACTCCTCTGTTGCGCCAGCTCCACTGGCTGCCAGTTTGCTACCGGGCACAATTCAAAGTGCTGGCGTTAGCCTATAAAGCCCTAAATGGTTCTGGCCCTACTTACCTCTCCGAATGCATCTCCTCCTATGACTAGGACACTAAGATCATCTGGGGAGGCCCTGCTCTCGGTCCCGCCTGCATCACAGGCACGCTTGGCGGGGACGAGAGACAGGGCCTTCTCAGTGGTGGCCCCTCGGCTGTGGAACGCCCTTCCTACAGATATCAGATCAGCCCCCTCCCTGTTGGCGTTTCGGAGGAAAGTGAAGACCTGGCTGTTCGAACAAGCATTCGATTAAGCAGTGTAATTGAATATAGGAATACGGAATAATGGATGATGAGATTGGATTCTGATTTTACTGATGAGACGCTAATGATTGTTATATTGATGTTTAATCGTTGATGATGCTACTGTTTTTAACTGTCCCATATTCATTTTGTGATGTTTTTGCATTGAATTTTGCTGTTGTTAACCGCTTTGAGTTGCCTGAGGGATGAGAAAAGCGGTATATAAATGAAATAAGTAAATAAATGAATAAATAAATAAATAATAGGCTTGGGTAACCACGGAAATATTTGGTTCTAAACTCGTTTTGTTTTTAGGGGGCCCTTGCGTTTCGTTTTTTTTAAGAATTCCGAAATTTTCCTTTTCAAAATTTCGAAATTTCCAAAATTTCGTAAATTACGAATCGATTCGTTAATGGCGGATGCGATTGCGCAATATGCTAAAAAAAAACCTCCAAATGGGACGGGGGAACTTCTGAAGCTTCCCTCTCCCTCTGTTGTTGGCTGTTGGTGTGATAAAACAAACAACAACTATAAAACTTGCACCAAACATGCGAAAATAATTACGAAATAATTACGAAATAATTACAAAAAATTGTTTCGAATCTTAATTACTCCTCACACTATTCCTGCATGGCTCAATATTGGATTGTAAGCTAATTTAAATATGAATTAATAACGAATTACGAAATTAACGAACTAAACCGCCCAAGCCTAATAAATAAAGTAGCCATGGTCAGTAGCTGCGTGGTCTGTTGCAGTCAGGGGAAGAAGAGCAGCGGAACCCGTGCCGAAACAGCCAGAGCCCATTTTGAGAACTGGATCCATGCACAACCCTACTATAGAGTGGGAAGTTCAGGAGGAATGCCTGGGGATGGTATTGCTGATGGCGACTCTTCCGGTGCTCGAAGCAGCCGCCTCACTCTGCCTGACAGTAGGGCCAGCCTTGACTCAGAATAAGGAAACGGCGTTGGCAGCTTTGCAACCCAGACACTGAAACAGTTCCCGTCGCTGGCTGGCTCAGCCCTGAACCGTTACCGAAAGGAATGGCAGATTGAGTGGGTGGGAGCGTGAAGGAAGAAAGAATGAAACATTCTTTACCAGGTGGATTTTTAAGAGCTGTAATAAAAACATTGTGTAAATCGAACTGGCCCACTTAAAACAAGAAATAATAGTCTTTAAGTCTGCCTGGAGGGCTGTGAATCGTGCCTGATTGGGAACGGAAACCTGAAATGAATTTCAATGCCGCGGCTCTGCCTCGCTGGAGGAAAACGCTCCACTTTGGATTCCATAATATATAAATCACCCCATTGGTTGCTAATTTTTCCCCTTTCTCTGGCCGGCTCCATAAAAACAGTGCACAAATCTCTCGAGGGGCTTGCCTGGGAAACTCTATATGTTGCACCCCGCCTCAATCTACTTACCGTCTTGCTTGTTTATTATCTATAAGAGAAGAAAAATATGCCCTACGTTCGACGCATGGAGAGTGAGCAGCTTTAAATTAAACTCTTCTTCTTTTTTCCCCCCTTCCTTGATTAATTTGCCACTCTGCACTTTCATCCACACAAGTTAATTAGGAAGCCACTGGCTCAATGAGGAATTATACAGAGAAGCAACGCAAGGAAGCGCACGCCCATAAAAAACACTGATCGCTGCAGTGAAAGAGTGAACTCGCTTTTGCGGAGAACCAAGACCTCTTTTTTAAAATCCTTGCCCACAAGGAGAATACGGAATTGATCCTCGTTTTTGAGGAAAGCATCCCTCGTCTGGGTCTTCTTCTTTTTAGGCGATCCCTCGTTGTCCAAGTAGGATTTTTTTCCAAGATCAGTGTTCTGGCGGTGAGTCCGTAGGTGACTGTGGAGCCCTCTTCTTGACCTGCATCTTCTCCCATTGGTGTGGAGAGGAGCCGAGGACAGCTGCAGGAAAAAGGACCCAAAGGAGCCCCAGAGACAGACCTCCCTCCTCTTCAGAGGGAGAAGGAGGAGGAGGCCATGGAGGGCCCCGGGAATCAGTGGGGCCGCGTGAGGGAGCAGGCCAGGTAAAGAGGATGAGGAGGAGGCAGGGAGGAGAGGCAGGGCCTTCTCAGTGGTGGCACCTCGGTTGTGGAAAAAGGCAGGGAGGAGAGGCAGGGCCTTCTCTGTGGTGGCCCCTTGGTTGTGGAACTCCCTCCCTAGCGATGTCACAGCAGCCCCCCTCCCTAATTAGCCTTCAGGAAAAAGGAGGAGGAGAAGGAGGGGAAAAAGGCAGGGAGGAGAGGCAGGGCCTTCTCTGTGGTGGCCCCTCGGTTGTGGAAAAAGGCAGGGAGGAGAGGCAGGGCCTTCTCAGTGGTGGCACCTCAGTTGTGGAAAAAGGCAGGGAGGAGAGGCAGGGCCTTCTCTGTGGTGGCCCCTTGGTTGTGGAACTCCGTCCCTAGCGATGTCACAACAGCCCCCCCTCCCTAATTAGCCTTCAGGAAAAAGGAGGAGGAGAAGGAGCGGGAAAAAGGCAGGGAGGAGAGGCAGGGCCTTCTCTGTGGTGGCCCCTCGGTTGTGGAAAAAGGCAGGGAGGAGAGGCAGGGCCTTCTCAGTAGAGGAGCGGGAAAAAGGCAGGGAGGAGAGGCAGGGCCTTCTCTGTGGTGGCCCCTCGGTTGTGGAACTCCCTCTCTAGCGACGTCACATCAGCCCCCTCCCCTAATTAGCCTTCAGGAAAAAGGGGCATTGATTTCCAGGTGGAAGATGGTCCCGGTCAGGGTTGGCTTGATGCGCCTTCCTCTTGGCACGTTTCTCTCTTTCCATTCTTGAGCTCGGAGTAGAGCACTGCTTTGGGAGAAGGTGGTTGGTCATTCAGACAACGTGGACCTGGTCTAGGGCATGCTGGGAGCTGTAGTCCAGAAGAGAGTGTGGATATGCTATTGTGTGTTTTGTTTGCTGGGGGAGTCATTTTTGTGCATGCGCTGTAGCATCTTTTTGATTTTTGGGCCTTTAAAGTCCCTTCTGCTGTGTTTTTCAGTGTTTTTATGAGTGATGGTCACTGGTTAGCCTAGAAGGTGTATTGTGTCCAAATTTCATGTCAATTCATCCAGTAGTTTTTGAGTTATGTTAACCCCACAAACGAACATTACACACACGCACACACAAATAAATAAATAAATAAATAAATAAATAAATAAATGTAATTTTCGTTTGTGATATTAACAGAACTTAAAAACCACTGGGGCAATTGCCATCAAATTTGGACACTAGACAGTATCTCAAACAAGCTATGTCCTCCACTCACAAAACCCCAAAAAAAACCCAGTTCCCCTCCCTCCCTTCCCCCTCAGAAAGACGTCCAACTGTAAGCCTCAGGTAGGGAGGGAGGAGGGGAGGAGTGCACGTGCACGGCCAGCAGCGAGTACGCGTGCACAGCAGGCTCCCACGAGTGGAGGCTCTCCCTTCAGGAGCTGGAGGAAAAGCCCTCATCCCCGCAGGCCTGCCTCTCTGCCGCTATCCAAGTTTACATGCTGCCTAGGTTGCTCTGCCTTTTCAAAGTTAATCTATCCAGACTCGACTAATCTACTGCTGATGGGATGGATTCGGGAGAAAGGAAACTCTGCAGAAGCAAAAGCAATCAAGCTCAGAGCAGATCCATTGATAATCCAGGCTCAGAATACAGAAACCCCAATCCTATTCATGTCAGGCAGGAAGACCCCATTCAAGCCCTCCCAACAGATGGCCATCCAATTCCAACCCCATTCTGCCAGGCAGGAAGGCACTATTCATTCTACAAATATAGTAGTTGGACTGGATGGCCTCTGGGACTCCCTTCCAACTGGTTGACCATCTGTCAGGAGGGCTTTGATGGTGTCTTCCTTTACTGTAAAATGAGGTTGGATTGGATGGCCTTTGGGGCCCCTTCCTATACCTCAAAGGGTTTCCTGCACCATCAAACGGTCCCTTCCCTGGCGATCCCCCTCCCTCCCCTCCCTCCCTCCTAGCCACTCGTTGCTGTGGCCTAGCTTGGTGATATGGAAAATATTTGAAAAGTAAATTAAACAAGTATTTTAAACCTAGAATATCTAATTGAAGTATTCAAAAGTTAAATATTTTTAAATGAAAATAATTAAATGTTTTAAAATTAAATAAGTATTTTATAATTAACATGTTATCAAAAATATTTTGAAAGGGTTATATAAATTTATAGATATATATTGCCAATTATTACATAGCTGTATGGATTCGTTGGGCCAGTTCAGTTTTTTGTAGTTCTTTGAGATATATTTTTATGTGTCATATCATTGACTTAAAGCCTATTATACTATAAATACACATATACACAAATATATACACACTAGGGCTGGGTAACAACGGAAAAAATTGTTTCTAAACTCGTTTCGTTTTTAGGGGGTCCATTGTGTTTCGTTTTTTAAAAGAATTCTGAATTTTTCTTTAATAAAAATTCGTTATTTACGAAATTTCGTAAATTTCGAATTGATTCGTTAATGGCGGATGCGATTGCGCAATACGCTAAAAAAAACCTCCAAATGGGACAGGGGGAACTTCTGAAGCTTTCCTCTCCCTCTGTTGTTGACTGTTGGTGTGATAATTTATTTTTTTATCACTGATAAAACAAACAACAACTATAAAACTTGCACCAGACATACGGAAATAATTACGAAACGATTTCAAAACGATTTTGAAACTATTTCGAACCAATTACGAAACAATTATTTATTTATTTATTTATTTATTTGATGCATTTATTAACCGCCATTCTCAGCCCCTTAGGGCGACTCATGGCGGTGTACACACATATAAAAGACAGTTTACAAAAGGCAATTTCAACAACATATAAACTACATAACAATTACAAAACTACACTAAAAATCCGCTTCGTCTCATAGTGGAATCATAAGCCAATCTCATATTCCTATTCGTTTCGATTTTTAGTTGCTCCTGCATGGCTCAATATCGGATTGTAAGCTAATTTAAATACGAATCAATAACGAATTACGAAATTAACGAACGAAACCGCCCAGCCCTAATACACACATATACACACAAAACACATATACACAGACTGGGCCATAGCAACGCATGGCAGGGGATTCCACAGATATATAAACGCCATTTTCCTAGTTTCCAATAGACCCCACCCTCTCTGAGTTTGCCTGCCATAGATGCAGGTGAAACATCAGGAGATAATGCTTCTGGAACATGGCCATACAGCCCGAAAAACTTACAGCAACCCAAAAGCCTTTCGTGTCAAATACAACTTGATATCTCTTTTTATAGCAGAGGTGCTGGCAATTGAATTGGGCGGCTTCTGCCTATCATGGAGTGCATCCTCTCTCCAAATGCCTTGCTCACTCTTTTGTCCATTTTGAGACCCCGTTCCGCAAGATTCTGACTTAGAGGTCCATGTATATCAGTGTTTCTCAACCAGGGGGTCGGGACCCCTAAGGGGGTCACCATTTGGTGCCAGAGGGGTCGCCAAAGACCATCAGAAAACACAGTTGATGCCGGGCTTAGTCCTCATGTAAGCCTTCCCGAGTCCCTCTTGGTATCAATATAAAAAGCCTTTCCTGTCCACTGAAACAAAAGGAAAGCATTTCGCTTGCCCTTACAACCTGATAATGCTTTCTTATATCTCTTCTCCTGGAGATTATATATCATGGGAGTTCTGTGTGGGAAGTTTGGCCCAATTCTATCATTGGTGGGGATCAGAATGCTTTTTGATTGTAGGTGAACTATAAATCCCAGCAACTACAACTTCCAAATGTCAAGCTCTATTTCTCCTAAGCTCCACCAGTGTTCAAATTTGGGCACACTGAGTATTTGCGCCAAGTTTGGTCCAGATCCGTCATTGTTTGAGTCCACAGTGCTCTCTGGAGATAGGTGAACGACAACTCCCAAACTCAAGGTCAATGCTCACCAAACCCTTCCAGTAAGTATAAATCCCATCAACAACTCCCAAATGACAAAATCATTCCCCCCCCCCCCAACCTCAAATTTGGGTGTATTGGGTATTTGTGCCAAATTTGGTCCAGTTAATGAAAATACATCCTGCATATCAGATATTTAGATTACGATTCATAACAGGAGCAAAATTACAGTTATGAAATAGTAACAAAAATAATTTTATGGTTGAGGGTCACCACACCTTGAGGAACTGAATTAAGGGGTCATGGCATTTGGAAGGTTGAGAAACCCTGATGTATATTGAGACATGGGGAGAAGGGGACCTTGTGACCTGCCTTTGGTTTCAATGCCAACAAACCCTGACTTTTTTGTCATTTCTTCCAGACTTCTCAAAGAGCATCTTGGAGAAAAAATAGTGGAGCTGACGTTAATCTTTGACCTGGTGAAAGAGCCGGACTTGGCCAATTACACGTGCCACGTTGAGAACAGAAATGGGCGGAAGCACGCAAGCATCATTCTGCGTAAGAAAGGTACTTGTCGTCCATGTCCAACTTTGCTTTGGGAAAACAGAAGGCGGTTTTGTGGAAATCAAGCTTTTGATTCTTCGCTTTTCTTTTCTCCACATATATAACACTATGTAACTAAATTTGGGGAAAAAAATCTGTTTGACTATTCATACGTTTGATTAAATTTCGACGTGGAAGTTGACCATAGCATCATGTTGGAGGACATAGAAAATACCTCTCTTCCACTGTAGAATGAATGCAGTCTGACAATGTTTGAATTGCCATGGTTCAATGCTATGAATTAGGCAAGGTTAGGTACCGTCGGAATCTTCATAATTCGGAATAAATTTGGAAAATTACTTTTTTGAAGTGATTTTGAATTTGTAAAGAAAACTGGAAGTCCCTTTGCCCTTCTGAAGTTTTTTCTACCATTTTTGTTACAACTCATGAAGTGAGTTGGAAATGATTCAGATTTTCCCTGCTTCTGGTCCCTGGCCTCAGCTCAAGCCAGAGAAGCCAGTTTAAAACCAGAGAAGGGAGTAATTTTCTGGCCTCGGCTCAAGCAAGAGAAGCCAGTTTTAAAGCCAGAGAAGCCAGTTTTAAACCAGAGAAGGAAGGAATTTCCTGGCCTCAGCTCTAGCCAGAGAAGCCAGTTTTAAACCAGAGAAGGAAGGAATTTCCTGGCCTCAGCTCTAGCCAGAGAAGCCAGTTTTAAACCAGAGAAGGAAGGAATTTCCTGGCCTCGGGTCAAGCCAGAGAAGCCAGTTTTAAACCAGAGAAGGAAGGAATTTCCTGGCCTCGGCTCAAGCCAGAGAAGCCAGTTTTAAACCAGAGAAGGAAGGAATTTCCTGGCCTCGGCTCAAGCCAAGAAGCCAGTTTTAAACCAGAGAAGGAAGGAATTTCCTGGCCTCGGCTGAAACCGGAGAAGCCAGTTTTAAACCAGAGAATGAAGGAATTTCCTGGCCTTGGCTCAAGCCGGAGAAGCCAGTTTAAAACCAGAGAAGGAAGGAATTTCCTTGCCTTGGCTCAAGCCGGAGAAGCCAGTTTTAAACCAGAGAAGGAAGGAATTTCCTGGCCTCGGCTCAAACCAGAGAAGCCAGTTTAAACCAGAGAAGGAAGGAATTTCCTGGCCTCGGCTCAAGCCAGAGAAGCCAGTTTTAAACCAGAGAAGGAAGGAATTTCCTGGCCTCGGCTCAAGCCGGAGAAGCCAGTTTAAAACCAGAGAAGGAAGGAATTTCCTGGCCTCGGCTCAAGTCGGAGAAGCCAGTTTTAAACCAGAGAAGGAAGGGATTTCCTGGCCTCGGCTCAAGCCAGAGAAGCCAGTTTTAAACCAGAGAAGGAAGGAATTTCCTGGCCTCGGCTCAAGCCGGAGAAGCCAGTTTTAAACCAGAGAAGGAAGGAATTTCCTGGCCTCGGCTCAAGTCGGAGAAGCCAGTTTTAAACCAGAGAAGGAAGGGATTTCCTGGCCTCGGCTCAAGCCGGAGAAGCCAGTTTTAAACCAGAGAAGGAAGGAATTTCCTGGCCTCGGCTCAAGCCGGTGAAGCCAGTTTTAAACCAGAGAAGGAAGGAATTTCCTGGCCTCGGCTCAAGCCGGAGAAGCCAGTTTTAAACCAGAGAAGGAAGGAATTTCCTGGCCTCGGCTCAAGCCAAGAAGCCAGTTTTAAACCAGAGAAGGAAGGAATTTCCTGGCCTCGGCTCAAGCCAGAGAAGCCAGTTTTAAACCAGAGAAGGAAGGAATTTCCTGGCCTCGGCTCAAGCCGGAGAAGCCAGTTTTAAACCAGAGAAGGAAGGAATTTCCTGGCCTTGGCTCAAGCCGGAGAAGCCAGTTTTAAACCAGAGAAGGAAGGAATTTCCTGGCCTCGGCTCAAGCCAGAGAAGCCAGTTTTAAACCAGAGAAGGAAGGAATTTCCTTGCCTCGGCTCAGGCCGGAGAAGCCAGTTTTAAACCAGAGAAGGAAGGAATTTCCTGGCCTCGGCTCAAGTCGGAGAAGCCAGTTTTAAACCAGAGAAGGAAGGAATTTCCTGGCCTCGGCTCAAGCCGGAGAAGCCAGTTTTAAACCAGAGAAGGAAGGGATTTCCTGGCCTCGGCTCAAGCCGGAGAAGCCAGTTTAAAACCAGAGAAGGAAGGAATTTCCTGGCCTTGGCTCAAGACGGAGAAGCCAGTTTTAAACCAGAGAAGGAAGGAATTTCCTGGCCTCGGCTGAAGCCGGGGAAGCCAGTTTTAAACCAGAAAATGAAGGAATTTCCTGGCCTTGGCTCAAGCCGGAGAAGCCAGTTTTAAACCAGAGAAGGAAGGAATTTCCTGGCCTCGGCTCAAGTCGGGGAAGCCAGTTTTAAACCAGAGAAGGAAGGAATTTCCTGGCCTCGGCTCAAGTCGGAGAAGCCAGTTTTAAACCAGAGAAGGAAGGAATTTCCTTGCCTCGGCTCAAGCCGGAGAAGCCAGTTTTAAACCAGAGAAGGAAGGAATTTCCTGGCCTCGGCTCAAGCCGGAGAAGCCAGTTTTAAACCAGAGAAGGAAGGAATTTTCTTGCCTCGGCTCAGGCCGGAGAAGCCAGTTTAAAACCAGAGAAGGAAGGAATTTCCTGGCCTCGGCTCAAGTCGGAGAAGCCAGTTTTAAACCAGAGAAGGAAGGAATTTCCTGGCCTCGGCTCAAGCCAGAGAAGCCAGTTTTAAACCAGAGAAGGAAGGAATTTCCTGGCCTCGGCTCAAGCCAGAGAAGCCATTTTTAAACCAGAGAAGGAAGGAATTTCCTGGCCTCGGCTCAAGCCAGAGAAGCCAGTTTTAAACCAGAGAAGGAAGGAATTTCCTGGCCTCGGCTCAAGCCAGAGAAGCCAGTTTTAAACCAGAGAAGGAAGGAATTTCCTGGCCTCAGCTCAAGCCAGAGAAGCCAGTTTTAAACCAGAGAAGTAAGGAATTTCCTGGACTCAGCTCAAGCCAGAGAAGCCAGTTTTAAACCAGAGAAGGAAGGAATTTCCTGGCCTCGGCTCAAGCCAGAGAAGCCAGTTTTAAACCAGAGAAGGAAGGAATTTCCTGGCCTCGGCTCAAGCCAGAGAAGCCAGTTTTAAACCAGAGAAGGAAGGAATTTCCTGGCCTCGGCTCAAGCCAGAGAAGCCAGTTTTAAACCAGAGAAGGAAGGAATTTCCTGGCCTCGGCTCAAGCCAGAGAAGCCAGTTTTAAACCAGAGAAGGAAGGAATTTCCTGGCCTCGGCTCAACCGGAGAAGCCAGTTTTAAACCAGAGAAGGAAGGGATTTCCTGGCCTCGGCTCAAGCCAGAGAAGCCAGTTTAAAACCAGAGAAGGAAGGAATTTCCTGGCCTCGGCTGAAGCCGGAGAAGCCAGTTTTAAACCAGAGAAGGAAGGAATTTCCTGGCCTCGGCTCAAGCCGGAGAAGCCAGTTTTAAACCAGAGAAGGAAGGAATTTCCTGGCCTCAGCTCAAGCCGGAGAAGCCAGTTTTAAACCAGAGAAGGAAGGAATTTCCTGGCCTCAGCTCAAGCCAGAGAAGCCAGTTTTAAACCAGAGAAGGAAAGAATTTACTCAACGGTGGAACTGAATCACTTTTTGGCACACAGAACTCCTTTGAGCAACAAAAAATACTAGAAGGGTTTAGTGGGCATTAATCTTGAGTTTTGAGTTGTAGTTCATCTACTTCCAGAGAGTACTGTGATCTCAAACAATGGTGGATCTAAACCGAACTTGGCACGAATACTGAATATGCCCAAATGGAAACACTGGTGGAGTTTGGGGAAAATAAATCTTGACATTTGGGAGTTGTAGTTGTTGAGATTTATAGTTCACCTACAATCAGATAGCCTTCTGAACCCCACCAACGATGGAATTGTACCAAACTTGGCACACAGAACTCCCCTGACCAACAAAAAATACTGGAAAGGTTTGGTGGGTATTAATCTTGAGTTTTGGAGTTGTAGTTCACCTACATCCAGAGAGCACTGTGGACTCAAACAATGAGGGATCTGGACCAAACTTAGCATGAATACTTAACATGCCCAAATGTGAGCACTGGTGGAGTTTGGGGGAAAACAGAACTTGACATTTGCGAGTTGGCATTGCTGGGAATTATAGTTCACCTCCAATCAGAGAGCATTCTGAACTCCACCAACAATGGAATGGAACCAAACTTGGCACACAGAACCTCCACGAACAACAGAAAATACTGTGTTTTCTGATGGTCTTTGGTGATCCTCTGACATGCAAACGGTCCAGTTCCATCACTAAATTTTCCCTTACTTTGAACTCCCAAAGCAATATCGCTCTCCCAAATTGTCAAGCGAATCCCATGGCGAGTCTTCCTCTCAGCAACTTTCACAGGCCTTTGCTATTTATTTGTTTGCTTCGATCGGGTCAATTTAGAGAAATGACTGTTCTACCTGTTCGCAATGTCGCCCATGCTGACTCAAGATGCTTCTTTGCCAGAGTCCCGGCAAGCAGTGATTTCTGCTATTGTGGCTTATCGAGCTGCCGTTTCCCTCGATACATAAGAAGGAAATTGATTTGGATTCCAATGGCGAGAAAGCAGAAACAGGACTTAAGGGCTAAGCATGTGATGTGTGGCATTCAAAGTGACATCACTAACCCCCAAAGTCTTCTTTTGAATTCACCTGGATTTCAGGAAGGCCTTCTTTGACAAGGTCCCCCATAACCTTCTGGCAAGGAAACTAGTCCAAGGTGGGTGAGGAAAAACTATGGTGAGGCAGATCTGGAATTGGTTAAATGGACGAACCCAAAGGGTGATTCTCCCCAATGCTTCCTCTTCATCCTGGAAAGAAGTGACAAGTGGAGTGCCATCAGAAGGGTTCCGTCCTGGGCCCGGTCCTGTTCAGGATCTTCATTCATGACTTAGATGAAGGGCTAGAAGGCAGGATCATCAAGTTTGCAGACGACACCAAATTGGGAGGGAGAGCCAAGACTCCAGAGGACAGGAGCAGGATTCAAAACGATCTTGCCAGATTAGAGAGATGATTGGCCAAAACTAACAAAATGAAGTTCAACAGGGACAAATGCAAGATACTCCACTTTGGCTGGAAAAATGAAATGCAAAGAGACAGAATGGGGGACGATGAGGCCTGGCTCGAGAGCAGGACGTGTGAAAAAGATCTTGGAGTCCTCGTGGACAACAAGTTAAACATGAGCCAGGAATGTGATGTGGCGGCAAAAAAAGCCAATGGGATTTTGGCCTGCATCAAGAGGAGCATAGTGTCTAGATCTAGGGAAGTCATGCTCCCCATGCTCTATTCTGCTTTGGTTAGACCACATCTGGAATATTGTGTCCAATTCTGGGCACCACAATTCAAGAGAGATATTGACAAGCTGGAATGTGTCCAGAGGAGGGCGACTCAAATGATCAAGGGTCTGGAGAACAAGCCCTATGAGGAGCGGCTTAAGGAGCTGGGCATGTTTAGCCTGAAGAAGAGAAGGCTGAGAGGAGATATGATAGCCATGTATAAATATGTGAGAGGAAGCCACAGGGAGGAGGGAGCAAGCTTGTTTTCTGCTTCCCTGGAGACTAGGATGCGGAACAATGGCTTCAAACTACAAGAGAGGAGATTCCATCTGAACATGAAGAACTTCCTGACTGTGAGAGCTGTTCAGCAAAGGAACTCTCTGCCCCGGAGTGTGGTGGAGGCTCCTTCTTTGGAGGCTTTTAAGCGGCTGGATGGCCATCTCTCAGGGGTGCTTTGAATGCGATTTTCCTGTTTCTTGGCAGGGGGTTGGACTGGATGATGGCCCAGGAGGTCTCTTCCAACTCTTTGATTCTATGATTCTATGAAATGGTGATTGGTTAGGAAGGGATGGTTAACCCTTCCCCAGCAGCTCTTTTTTCTACTCTTCCTCAATGGCCTTCCCTCCTCTCTTGCAAGCGTCCTAAACTGTGTTTGCTCCAAGGTGTGTGCAATATGTATCGATCCCCTCACGGGGATCGATACATATTGCACACATATTGCACATACATAATGCATATTTCACACATATTGCACATACATATTGCACACATATTGCACACATATTGCACACATATTGCATACATATTGCATACATATTTCACACATATTGCATACATATTGCACACATATTGCACATACATATTGCAAGCATATTTCACATACATATTGCACACATATTGAACATACATATTTCACACATATTGCACACATATTTCACATACATATTGCATATTTCACACATATTTCACATACATATTGCACATACATATTGCACATACATATTGCACACATATTGCATACATATTTCACATACATATTGCACACATATTGCATACATATTTCACACATTGCACATACATATTGCACACATATTGCATACATATTGCATACATATTTCACACATATTGCACATACATATTGCACATACATATTGAACACATATTGCATACATATTGCACATACATATTGCACACATATTGCACATACATATTGCACACATATTGCACATACATATTGCACACATATTGCACACATGTTGCATACATATTGCATATTTCCGCTCATGCCAAGGGAAAAGAGTAACCACTCTTGAAAAAGAGGGATAATGTGCCTTTCATCTCGAGAGCGCAGCCTGCTTTGCTCCTGAAGCTCCTGACAAGTTACACGCTGCCGATTAGAAAGGAATAAGACATCAGTGTCAGCTTAGCACTTGTGTTGGAGAATGCCTACTTCACGCAAGACAGGAGGGAAGCATATTGCGGGACTTGGTATTCAAAGCAGGGACGTGGCTCTCGCATTCTCATCATTTGATGTTCGGCTCGGTGCTTATCCCGCTCTCCGAAATGCCGAAAATGCTGAATGGTTTCCGAATAACACATTGCCAGTCGGCTGTCAAGGAAGGGGAGTTCGCTCCAATCGATGTGTCCGTTTCATTGAAAAGCATCCAGCCTTTAGGTCTTTGTTGCTTGCTCCTGATGCTTCTAGGCTTCCGGGATTTATTTATTTATCGTGTCAGGAGCAAACCAAACAGTTGCATTGCATTTTTTAACAAACAAACACAAAGTTTGCAAGTTTGGTAGTGGATTAAATGTCCTTTGACCAGGATCTGGCCACGGAGTGCCTCTGGTGTTACTATAACAAGGTCCTCCATTGTGCATGTAGCAGGCCTCAGGTTGCATTGCAGCAGGTGGTCAGTGGTGTGCTCTTCTCCACACTCGCATGCCGTGGACTCCACTTGGTGGCCCCATTTTTTGAGATTGGCTCTGCATCTCGTGGTGCCCGAGCGCAGTCTGTTCAGCGCCTTCCAAGTCGCCCAGTCTTCTGTGTGCCCAGGGGGGAGTCTCTCATTTGGTATCAGCCATTGGTTGAGGTTCTGGGTTTGAGCCTGCCACTTTTGGACTCTCGCTTGCTGAGGTGTTCCAGCAAGTGTCTCTGTAGATCTTAGAAAACTATTTTTTGATTTAAGTCGTTGACGTGCTGGCTGATACCCAAACAAGGGATGAGCTGGAGATGTCTCTGCCTTGGTCCTTTCACTATTGGCTGCTACTTCCCGGCGGATGTCAGGTGGTGCAATACCAGCTAAGTAGTGTAATTTCTCCAGTGGTGTAGGACGCATACACCTCTTGATAATGTGGCATGTCTCATTAAGAGCCACATCCACTGTTTTAGCGTGGTGAGATGTGTTCCACACTGGGAATGCATACTCAGCAGCAGAGTAGCACAGCGCAAGGGCAGATGTCTTCACTGTGTCTGGTTGTGATCCCCAGGTTGTGTCAGTCACCACAACATGAGGAACTGTATTAAGAGGTCATGGCATTAGGAAGGTTGAGAAACACTGCCATAAGGGTTATGGTTATGGTATAGCCATTACTGAATTTTCGTTTGCCACGGGCAGACGCTACCATGCAACTCTGTTATGTATATAGTTTGTAAATAAAGCTAATTGGTTTATTGCTTTACTAGCCAACCCCTTGCCACGCATTGCTGTGGCCCAGTCTGGTGATCTGGAAAATAAAGTAATGGTTTCCAATATATGTAATCCCTTTATGCTTGTGGGTAAACAGTATTCCTTGTTGTTCCTATGTCAGTGCTGATGTGGAGAGTGTCTGGTTTGCCTACTCTGGAACATGCGACATACAGTTGTCCTTCTTTAGGGATCCCTTTCAAATTGATACTATATCTGTGTGTGTGTGTGTGAATCATATCTATCTATATCTATGGCTGGATGGCTCTTTGTCAAGAGGGCTTTGATTATGTTTTCTTGCCCTGGTGAAGAGAGTTGGACTGGATGGTCTTAAGTATGGTGGTTCTGTGTGAGAAGTTTGCCCCAATTCTGTTGTTGGTGGGGTTCGGCATGCTCTTTAATTATAGGTGAACTATAAATCCCAGAAACTACAACTCCCAAATGTCAGGGTCTATTTTCCCCAAACTCCACCAGTATTCCCATTTGGGCAAATTGAGGATTTGTGCCAAGTTTGGTCCAGATCCATCATTGTTTGAGTCCAAAGTGCTCTCTGGATGTAGGTGAACTACAACTCCCAAACTCAAGGTCAATGCCCACCAAACCCTTATAGTATTTACTGTTGGTCATGGGAGTTCTGTGTCCCAAAATTGGTTCAATTCCATCATTGGTGGAGTCCTGAATGCTCTTTGATTGTAGGTGAACTATAAATCCCATCAAGTACAACTCCCAAACGACAAAATCAATATCCCCTGCAAACCAACCAGTATTCAAATTTGGGCATATTGGGTATTTGTGTCAAATGTGTTCCAGTGAATGAAAACACATCCTGCAACTCAGATATTTATGCAATGATTCGTAACAGGAGCAAAATGACAGTTTTGAAGTCACAACAAAAATAATGTTATGGTTGGGGGTCACCACAACATAAGGAACTGTATTAAGGGGTCGCGGCATTAGGAAGGTTGAGAAACACTGCCATAAGGCTTATGGTTATGGTATAGTCATTACTGAGTTGTCTTTTGCCGTGGGTAGATGCTACCATTCAACACTGTCATGTATATAGTTTGTAAATAAAGCTAATTGGTTTATTGCTTTATGGCTGTGTGTTGGAGCAGTTTAATCGCCTCGTCGACCAACAATCAACAACTACATCATGTGGTTCCATATTCCACAGATAACAATGCATTGCTTTTCACTTCACTTCACTTTATTTCTTAGTTAGTCACTCTCCACCCAGGTGCTCCGAGCGACTTACAATCTAAAATAGCATTTAGGTAGGTAAAGGTAGTCCCCTGACATTAAGTCCAGTCATGTCTGACTCTGGGGTGTGGTGCTCATCTCCATTTCTAAGCCGAAGAGCCAGTGTTGTCCGTAGACACCTCCAAGGTCATGTGGCCGGCATGACTGCATGGAGCGCCGTTACCTTCCCGCCGGAGCGGTACCTATTGATCTACTCACATTTCCATGTTTTCAAACTGCTAGGTGGGCAGAAGCTAGGGCTGACAGCGGAAGCTCACGCCGCTCCCCGGAATCGAACCTGTGACCTTTCGATCAACAAGCTCAGCAGCTCAGTGCTTTAACCCACTGCGCCACCAGGGGCTCCCTAAAACATTCAACATAAAAACATTCAGCAATGACTATATGGCATATTAGATCTGATGACTTAAATGCACAACCAAACAGCCAAGTCTTGAGCGCCTTTACAAAAGGTCGCAACTCCGACATTGTTCTAATGTATGGAGGCAAAGAGTTCCACAGAATTGGAGCATCGGTCAAAAAAGCTCTACTACGTCTTGTAGCTTCCAGGTGTGCCTCCCTCCCTCAGGCCCGGGATGTGGAGGAGATTTTCCTGGGTGGATCGAGGTGACCACAGATGGAGAAAAGGAATGAGGCGGTCCCTAAGATACAAAGGTCCTTGGCCATTTTGAGCTCTCAATGTCAGGATCAGTATCTTGTCAGAGATCCGATGTTCTCTTGGGAGCCAATGCAGTTGTTGCAGAATTGGTGTAATATGGGATCTTAGAGATGATCCCATTAGCAGCCTGGCCGCCGCATTTTGGACCATCCGAATCTTCTGGGTTGTTGACTTCGGAAGGCCGGCGCAGAAGGCGTTGCAATAGTCCAACCTCGTGGTGACTGTGGCGTGGATGACTGTTGCCGATGCTTCTACCGGAAGGTCGGATGCCAATTTCCTTGCCTGGCGAAGATGAAAAAAGGCCTGCTTCCTTCTGGCAGTGATCTGGGCCTCCATCGTCAGTGATGAGTCCAACACAATCCCTTTAAGGCTTTGAACAGTGGCAGGTGGAACCAGAGCTTCCCCATCGAAATCAGGCAGAGACTGGGTTAATTCTGGTGGCTGGCCAGGCCAGAGGATCTCTGTTTTTGCAGGATTCACTTTGAGTCTGCTCGCTCGCAGGCAACTCCTCACTGCTTCCAAACACAGCCTAAAGTTCTCAGGAATCGTGGTGGTTGTCCCAGGTTCGAGACGCAAGAGTAGCTGGGTATCATCTGCATACTGGTAGCACTCTCGGCCAAAGCTCTGCACCAGTCCAGCAAGTGGCCGGACGTAGATGTTAAACAAGAGGGGCGAGAGGATGGCACCCTGGGGAACTCACTCCACAGCAAAGGCAGGAGCTCTCAGAGCTTTGGCCTCACCACTCCACCCTCTGTCTCCGGTCCCGGAGGAATGAATTGAACCATTTCAGGGCTAAACCTCCTTGTACATGGCCAATCGATGAATCAGCAAGTCATGGTCCATGGTGTTGAATGCAGCTGTGAGGTCCAAGAGTACCAGTAGCGCTGATCCGCCTCGGTCTCACTGACGACGAATTTCGTCAGTAATAGCTACCAAGACAGTCTCTGTCCCATGACCTGAACGAAAGCCTGATTGAAAGGGGTCCAAACCTGCAGTCTCATCTAAGAATTGCTGCAGCTGCCCCGCCACTGTCCATTCAATCACCTTGCCCAAAAACGGAAGGTTTGAAACTGGGCGATAGTTAGTAGGTATGGCGGCATCTAGGCTTGGTTTTTTTCACTAGGAGATGGTGCTGACTCTTGTGGCTAGTGCCAGGAAACCGCTTTAATCTCCCTGAAACAACTAACAGGAGTGTGTCTACATCCCTTTCTTCTTTGATTCTCTGATGCCACGATACCTTGGCAAGCAACAATATCCCATCATAAATTACCGAAGCGGGAGGATTTGCAAGATGAAACAGTGGAATCGCTGCCTCTCTCTCTCTCTCTCTCTTTGTGTATCAACTTCAAAGCTGTGCTGATGATATATAAACTCGTCACATCATCTAAGTTTCTGAGAGCTTTATCTTCCCCTCCTTTTCATTCTGTGCATCGCCAGAGTTTTATTCCTCTCCCCATGCTTGTTTATCGTGGCCATAAATATCAGCGCCGACATCGGGTGGAAATTAATATCTCTTTTCTGAAGCATCTCTTGTAGTATTGGATTGGCTTCTTGATGGTTTTTAAATGGGCGGGCAAACCGGAATACAAGGTTAATGCAAGGCTTTGGGTTCTTATGCCGTATTGGAAATGGCATTTCAGGCTGTTAGCGAGGGCTTCCCAGTGGTTCAGGCTTATAGGGATTGTGATTCATGTCGACTCCATGCCGTTGCTTGCAAACGGGACTGAGATGAACCGGAGGACAGTTTTATGAATGTTTTCACGACCCTTCGGCAAAACCCACCCACCCCTGTGGAAATCATCCTGCCATTTACGACCTTCAATGGGCCATCAAAAGGGGCCTTGGCAGCATGGGTAATGTTCTCACGCTTTCCTGTGCTGCAGAGATAATAAGTCCTTTGCAATGCAATATAGCAAAATGTAGAGCATATGCCAGGATGATGATCGAACGTGTAGTCAAGGCTGATCTATTGCTCTGGTTGGCTTATTGTGTTTCATGGATGGTCATCTACTCGATCCGTTGTGCAGTATAATCAATGGCTCTCTTGAACAAAGTTTTTTTCCGGACAACCTAAAAGAGGCAAGGGTTCGTCCCTTGTTAAAGAAACCTAGCTTGGATCCTATGACCCTTGCCAATTACCATCCTGTTTCTAATCTGCCATTCTTAGGCAAGGTGATAGAGCGGGCCGTACTGGGACAATTGCAACAATTCCTGGTTGACATAGCCAGCCTGGACCCTTTCCAATCAGGTTTTCGCCGGGGCCATGGGACCGAGACAATCCTGGTTGCCATTATGGATGAACTCCAACGGTGGATCTGTTGGTACTTCTTGACCTTCCCGCACATTGGACACCGTCGACTACGATCTAATGATTCACCGTCTTGCCATGTCCGGGGTTCGCAGTCAGGCCCTCAATTGGTTCGACTCATTTCTCCGGAACCGGAGTCAACACGTAGAGTATATGGATCAAGTCTCCGATAGATCCCCCCTCCTATGTGGGGTCCCCCAAGGTGCAATTCTCTCTTCTCTTCTTTTCAACATCTACGTTAGACCCCTTGCTAGTTTGGCTCGGAGTTTCGGCCTGGACTGCTACCAATATGCGGACGATACCCAACTCCTTCTGTGCCTGGAGCAACGTCAGTTCCAGACAATTTCACCTGATGTCTGGAAGCTCTGTCAAACTGGCTACGTGCTAGCAGACGGAAAGTGAACCCGGCGAAGACTGAGATTCTCTGGCATGGCCGCCTGACAGGTCTGACTCCTCCATTGCCCACCTTCGATGGTGCCGCCCTATCTCCATCGACCACTGTTAAGAGCTTAGGTGTTGTCCTGGATTCGCAGCTGACAATGGAAGCTCAGGTGGCTGCTGCCAGCAAACAGGCCTTTTTCCATCTACGACAAGCGAGGCAACTGGCACCTTACCTGTCGGATAAGGCTCTGGCAACAGTCATCCATGCCACGGTCACGTCTAGGCTGGACTATTGCAACGCCCTGTATGTTGGCCTTCCAATGTCTACAACCCGAAAGCTCCGTATTGTCCAAAATGCTGCAGCCAGGTTACTCATAAGAAGGCCCATGAAATGCCATAAAACAGCAGTGTTGCGGCATTTGCATTGGTTTCCAACTGAGTCCCGTGGCCTGTATAAGATGTTAGTTCTGACCATTAAAATTCTTTACGGCCAGGGTCCATCGTACCTTAGGGACCGCCTCTCCTTCTCCCATCGTCAGAGGTCGCAACAACCATCCCAACGTGACTTACTCCATAGACTGGGTCCTAGAGAAGTGCCCTTGGAAAGGACCAGGCGCAAATGGGCTTTCTCCATTTCTGCCCCTGCCTTGTGGGATTCCTTGCCGCCCTACATGAGAGCCATGCGTGACTTCGGGCCTTTTACTCTGGCACTTCAGACACCTGGCTTTTCACTATAGCATTCGATCTCTGTTAATTTTTCAATTCTGTATGTATGTATTTTATCTTTTACAATTTAGCTGTAAATTGCCTAGAGCATTCTCGGATGGAGGGCGATTAATAAGTAATTAAAGATGATGATGATGATGATGATGATGATGATGATGATGATGATGTATGCTGTGTAATCTGACACAGTGGTTGTGAGAGTGGTCCAGCATTTCAGTGTTCTCCAATAATATATTGTACCCAGGTTGGTTCATCAGGTGCTCTGCTATGGCTGACTTATCAGGTTGAGTTAGTCTACAGTGCCTTCCATGTTCCTTGATTCATGTTTGGGGAAGTTTGAACAATGTTGTGTTGTGTGAGGGGAGGTCTTAGGGAGGAGGGAGCAAGCTTCCTTTCTGCTGCCCTAGAGACTAGGACACAGAGCAACGGCTTCAAACTACAGGAAAGGAGATTCCATCTGAACATGGGGAAGAACTTTCTGACTGTGAGAGCTGTTCAGCAGTGGAACTCTCTGCCCCAGGTTGTGGTGGAGGCTCCTGCTTTGGAGGCTTTTGAACAGAGGCTGGATGGCCAACTGTTGGGGGTGCTTTGAATGCAATTTTCCTGCGTCTTGCTAGGGGTTGGATTGGATGGCCCACGACCAATGCTATTCCCCGTAGTAACCTATGAATGTGAGAGCTGGACCATAAGTAAGATGGAAGGCAGATGCTTTTGAACTGTGATGTTGGAGGAAAATTCTGAGAGTGCTTTGGACCGCGAGAAGATCCAACCAGTCCATACTTCCAGGAAAGAAAGCCCGACTGCTCATTGGAGGGAAGGATACTGCAGACGCAGACTGAGGCTAGGAAATCAGGAGACGCTTCCTTCTTGGGAGGAGAGCAATGACCAATCTCGATAAGATAGTGAAGAGTAGAGACATCACACTGGCAACAAAGATCCGCATAGTTAAAGCAATGGTATTCCCCGTAGTCACCTACAGATGTGAGAGCTGGACCAGAAGGAAGGCTGAGCGAAGGAAGATAGATGTTTTTGAATGGTGGTGCTGGAGGAAAGTTCTGAGAGTGCCTTGGACAGCAAGAAGATCCAACCAGTCCATACTTCCAGGAAGGAAAGCCCGGCTGCTCCTTGGAGGGAAGGATAGTAGAGGCCAAGATGAAGTTCTTTGGCCACATCATGAGAAGAAAGGAAAGCTTAGAGAAGACAATGATGCTGGGGAAAAGGGAAGGAAAAAGGAAGTGGGGCCAACCAAGTGCAAGGTGGAGGGATGGTATCCTTGAATTATTATTATTATTATTTCACAGTTTTCTATACCGAGCTTCTCAACCTCATTGAGGGACTCAGCCCGGTTTCCAGCCATAAAAAACATATACACTCATTAAAATATCATATATCACAATTACAAAAACAACTTTAAAAACACTATATATGAAACTACAGTGGTCAGTCGTCCTATTAAGATGGATCTACATCAACTTCCATCCAGGGTCCTATGGTGTTGTCTCATTCCTCGAAGGCCTGACTCCACAGCCACGTCTTCACCCGTTTCCTAAATGTTAGGATGGATGGGGCGGTTCTGGCCTCCAGAGGGAGAGAGTTCCAGAGTCGCGGGGCCACCACCGAGAAGGCCCTGTCCCTCGTCCCCATCAGCCGCGCTTGCGAGGCCAGTGGGACCGAGAGCAGGGCCTCTCCAGATGATCTTAGTAATCTTGATGGTTCATAGGGGATAATACGTTCGGAGAGGTAAACAGGGCCGGAGTCGTTTAGGGCTTTATAGGTCAACACCAGCACTTTGAATTGTGCTCGGAAGCTAATTGGCAGCCAGTGGAGCTGGCGTAACAGCGGAGTGGTGTGCTCCCTGTACCCAGCCCCCATTAGTAATCTGGCTGCCGCGCGTTGGACTTGCTGCAGCTTCCGGGCAGTCTTCAAAGGCAACCCCACGTAGAGAGCGTTGCAGTAGTCTAAGCGGGATGTAACCAAAGCATGTACTACCGTGACCAAGTCAGCCCTCCCAAGGTACGAACGCAGCTGGCTTGACTCTGAAGGGACTGGCTTGACTCTGAAGGAGCTGGGGGTGGTGATGGACAACAGGAAGCTCTGGCCTGGGATGGTCCAGGAGGTCACAAAGAGTCGGAAGCGACTGAACGAATGAACAACAACAAATGGTGGTCCCTATGTAGACTTGACCACAGCTGCATGGTATCCTCTTGCAGAGATGAGAGGTATCCTTTGTCCTTTGCTGAATGGAGCATTTGTTGGATGTTCTTGGTGGGTCTGGAGATAGTTTGTAGGTTGTGTTTCTCCATCAGCTTCCCTCTACGGTCAGGGGTTCCCTTGATGTATGGCAAGAACACTTTTCCTCTGGGTGGGTCTTTGCCATCTCTTCATTTTGGTTTTTACCCAGGCTTCCTCTCAGGATGGGATCTAAGGCAACTTCAAGCATAACCATCTTACCTTTTCCTAACCTAACCAACTTTTCATGTTTGATCCTAGACCTGATCTCCAAGATCGAGCTTGCCGGAGGTTTGGGGGCAATCCTTCTTTTGCTGGCATTACTTATCACGATCTACAAGTGTTACAACGTTGAACTGATGCTGTGCTACAGACAGACTTTTGGAGGAGATGAAACCGTGGGTGGTAAGTGGATTTCTCTGAAGAACTATGAGCATGAATTATCATTATTATTACTGTTATTGTTATTCTTATGAGTCCCATTGGGGAGATAGAGAGGAAGATAAATAAAGTATTGTTGTTGTTATCATATTATTATCATATAATAATAATAATAATAATAATAATAATAATAATAATAATAATAACAACACTTTATTTATCTTCCATCTTCCATTCTATCTCCTCGAGGAGATAGAATGTTACAATAGACACAGATAGGCAAACATTCCATTCCTTTAATACAGTGGAATAACAATGGCATACAACAGTGTATCTCAACCTGGGGGTCAGGACCCCTGTGGGGGTCGCAAGGGGGTGTCAGAGGGGTCGCCAAAAACCATCAGAAAACATAGCATTTTCTGTTGGTCATGGAGGTTCTGTGTGGGAAGTTTGGTCCAATTCTATCATTGGTGGAGTTCAGAATGCTATTTCATTGTGGGTGAACTATAAATCCCATCAACTACAACGCCCAAATGGCAAGGTCTATTTTCCCCAAACTCCACCAGTGTTCACATTTGGGCATATTGAGTATTGGTGCCAAGTTTGGTCCAGATCCACCATTGTTTGGGTCCACAGTGTTCTCTGGGTGTAGGTGAACTACAACTCCAAAAACTCAAGGTCAATGTCCACCAGACCCTCCCAGTATTTTCTCTTGGTCATGGGAATTCTGTGTGCCAAGTTTGATTCAATTCCATCATTGGTGGAGTTCAGAAGGCTCTTTGATTGTAGGTGAACTATAAATCCCCAGCAACTCCAACATTCCCAAATGACAAAATCAATCACTCCCATCCCACCAGTATTCAAATTTGGGCATATCAGGTAATTGGGATTTGAAAATATATCTTGCATATCAGATATTTACATTACGATTCATAACAGTAGCAAAATTACAGTTATGAAATAGCAACGAAAATAATGTTACAGTTGGGGGTCACCACCACATGAGGAATTGTTTTAAGGGGTTATGGCATTAAGAAGGTTGAGAACCACTGGCATACAACTACACAGAACAAAGGCTAAGGCTTCCCCTTTCATCTCTGGCTTCTGGAGGCAGTGCTCAAAACAGGTTTAACCCTAAACAGTAACTCATACAATCCTAGAATCAAAGAGTTGGGAGAGACCTCCTGGGCCATCCAGTCCAACCCCATTCTGCCAAGAAGCAGGAGTATTGCATTTAAATCACCCCTGACGGATAGCCATCCAGCCTCTGTTTCAAACCTTCCAAAGAAGGAGCCTCCACCACACTCCGGGGCAGAGAGTTCCACTGCTGAACAGCTCTCACAGTCAGGAAGTTCTTCCTCATGTTCAGATGGAATCTCCTCTCTTGTAGTTTGAAGCCATTGTTCCATTGCGTCCTAGTCTCCAGGGAAGCAGAAAACAAGCTTGCTCCCTCCTCCTCCCTGTGGCTTCCTCTCCCATATTTATACATGGCTATCATATCTCCTCTCAGCCTTCTCTTCTTCAGGCTAAACATGCCCAGCTCCTTAAGCCGCTCCTCATAGGGCTTGTTCTCCAGACCCTTGATCATTTTAGTCGCCTTCCTCTGGACACATTCCAGCTTGTCAATATCTCTCTTGAATTGTGGTGCCCAGAATTGGACACAATATTCCAGGTGTGGTCTAACCAAAGCGGAATAGAGCATGGGGAGCATGACTTCCCTAGATCGAGACACTATGCTCCTATTGATGCAGGCCAAAATCCCATTGACTTTTTTTGCCGCCACATCACATTGTTGGCTCATGTTTAACTTGTTGTCCCGAGGACTCCAAGATCTTTTTCACACGTACTGCTCTCGAGCCAGGCATTGTCCCCCATTCCGTATCTTTGCATTTCATTTTTTCTGCCTAAGTGGAGTCTCTTGCATTTGTCCCTGTTGAACTTCATTTTGTTAGTTTTGGCCAATCATCTCTCTAATCTGTCAAGATCGTTTTGAATTCTGCTCCTGTCCTCTGGAGTATTGGCTCTCCCTCCCAATTTGGTGTCGTCTGCAAACTTGATGATCATGCCTTCTAGCCCTTCATCTAAGTCATTAATAAAGATGTTGAACAGGACCGGGCCCAGGACGGAACCCTGCGGCATTGTGTAGTTCTGCCTTTTCCCTATCCCCTGTCAGCATTGCCCCATCTTCTCCTCAAAGAGGCCCTATCGCCTCCTTATTTTTCCTTTTTCTACTGACAGAAGAAAAGAAGCCCTTTTTATTGTTTTTAATGTCCCTGGCAAGCCTGAGCTTGTTTTGTGCTTTAGCCTTGCAAACCTTTTTCCTACAGGTGTTGGCTATTTGTTTGAATTCTTCTTTGGTGATTTCTCCCTTTTTCCATTTCTTGTGCATGTCTCTTTTGTGTTTTAGCACAGTTAGAAGTTCTTTGGACATCCATTCTGGTTTCTTTGCACTTGTCCTATTTTTTCTCTTTGTTGGCACAGTTTGCAATTGGCCTTGAATATTTCACTCTTGAGAAATTCCCATCCATCCATAACGCCCTTGTCTTTTAGTATCTGTGTCCACGGAATGCTGCTCAGTGTTCCCTTCATTTTTCGGAAATCAGCTCTCCTAAAGTCCAAAATGCGGGTTTGACTTGTCTTAGTTTTGGCCTTCCTTTGGACCTCAAATTGCAGGAGCACATGGTCACTTGCCCCTAAGGATCCGACCACTTCAACCGCATCGATCAGGTCCTCCGCATTTGTTAGGATGAGATCAAGAGTAACGCCTTTAATGTTTGGAGTAAAGTTGAGCAGTAAAGTTGGGCATTAATTCACTGCTCTACTGATAGAAGACCCACCAGTTTTGTTGTCGTTTGGGTTGTTGTAGGTTTTTTGGGCTACAAGGCCATATATCCCAAAAAAAACCTATGATTCCGGCCATGAAAACCTTCGGCAATCCAGTTTTACTCTTAAATAACTTCTCCCTGCATGATTCTTCGTTCCTTTGGTGCAACTTTGGTGCTACACAGCCTTTGTTTTAGAAAATGTCCACCTTCAACCTCTTTTTAATTCCATTTGAAATGCAATTTGTGACTTTCTTTACAGACAATAAGGAATACGACGCCTATCTGTCTTACACAAAAGTGGACCCAGACACTTTAGACTGCGACAACAGTGAAGAGGAACAATTTGCACTTGAAATCTTGCCCGACGTTCTGGAGAAACACTATGGATACAAGCTCTTCATTCCAGACAGGGACCTGATCCCAACTGGGAGTAAGTACCAATAAGTGGGGGTTTTCAGACTACTGGTTGGATACGCCTGAAAAGATGCCTAGGAGATTCTGGGAACCTTTCGAAAATAATTTTTACTAGATATATAGCATGTCCACAGTGTAGAAATGATGCAGTTTGACACCACTTTAACTACCATGGCTCATTGCTATGGAATCCTGGAATTTGGAACTGCCTTGAGTCGCCGATAGGCTGACAAAGGTGGTATACAAGTATAGTAAATAATAAATAAATTTGTAATTTGGAAGAGAACAGCTATCAACCTTGTAATGTACAATTCCTATGATTCCTATTAGGCATGGTTCTAAATGGTTCTAAAGTACTTACAAAACTAAAGTTCTGGTGGTGAAAACTAGGGGGCGCTGGTGCTTTGTTTCTACAGTGTTACTAAAGTTCTGGTGGTGAAAATTTCAGAACTCTAACAAAACTTTCGAAATTTCATTATTATTTCGTTATTGGTGATTTTTATGACAGAACCCATTAGGAACTGCCGTTTATAATGGAATTTCGAAATTTCATTATTATTTCATTATTGGTGATTTTTTATGACAGAACCCATTAGAAACTGCCGTTTATAATGGAATTTCGAAATTTCATTATTATTTCATTATTGGTGATTTTTTATGACAAAACCCATTAGGAACTGCCGTTTATAATGGAATTTCGAAATTTCATTATTATTTCATTATTGGTGATTTTTTATGACAGAACCCATTGGGAACTGCCGTTTATAATGAAATTTCGAAATTTCATTATTATTTCATTATTGGTGATTTTTACAAATGAACCCATTAGGAACTGCTGTTTAGAATGAAATTTCAAATTTAATTATTATTTCATTATTGGCGATTTTTACGACAGAACCCATTAGGAACTGCCGTTTAGAATGAAATTTCGAAATTTCATTATTATTTCATTATTGGTGATTTTTTATGACAAAACCCATTAGGAACTGCCGTTTATAATGAAATTTCGAAATTTCATTATTATTTCATTATTGGTGATTTTTTATGACAGAACCCATTAGGAACTGCCGTTTATAATGGAATTTCGAAATTTCATTATTATTTCATTATTGGTGATTTTTATGACAGAACCCATTAGGAACTGCCGTTTAGAATGAAATTTCGAAATTTCATTATTATTTTGTTATTGGTGATTTTTTATGACAGAACCCATTAGGAACTGCCGTTTAGAATGAAATTTCGAAATTTCATTATTATTTCGTTATTGGTGATTTTTTATGACAGAACGCATTAGGAACTGCCGTTTATAATGGAATTTCGAAATTTCATTATTATTTCATTATTGGTGATTTTTTATGACAGAACCCATTAGAAACTGCCGTTTATAATGGAATTTCGAAATTTCATTATTATTTCATTATTGGTGATTTTTTATGACAAAACCCATTAGGAACTGCCGTTTATAATGGAATTTCGAAATTTCATTATTATTTTATTATTGGTGATTTTTTATGACAGAACCCATTAGGAACTGCCGTTTATCATGAAATTTCAAAATTTCATTATTATTTCATTATTGGTGATTTTTACAAATGAACCCATTAGGAACTGCTGTTTAGAATGAAATTTCAAATTTTATTATTATTTCCTTATTGGCGATTTTTACGACAGAACTCATTAGGAACTGCCGTTTATAATGAAATTTCGAAATTTCATTATTATTTCATTATTGGTGATTTTTTATGACAGAACCCATTAGTTACTGCCGTTTATAATGGAATTTCGAAATTTCATTATTATTTCATTATTGGTGATTTTTATGACAGAACCCATTAGGAACTGCCGTTTAGATTGAAATTTTGAAATTTCATTATTATTTCATTATTGGTGATTTTTTATGACAGAACCCATTAGGAACTGCCGTTTATAATGGAATTTCGAAATTTCATTATTATTTCATTATTGGTGATTTTTATGACAGAACCCATTAGGAACTGCCGTTTAGAATGAAATTTCGAAATTTCATTATTATTTCATTATTGGTGATTTTTTATGACAGAAACCCATTAGGAACTGCCGTTTAGAATGAAATTTCGAAATTTCATTATTATTTCGTTATTGGTGATTTTTTATGACAGAACGCATTAGGAACTGCCGTTTAGAATGAAATTTCGAAATTTCATTATTATTTCATTATTGGTGATTTTTATGACAGAACCCATTAGGAACTGCCGTTTATAATGAAATTTCGAAATTTCATTATTCTTTCATTATTGGTGATTTTTACAACAGAACCCATTAGGAACTGCCGTTTATAACGAAATTGTGAAAATTTTGTTAGAGTTCTGAAATTTTCACCACCAGAACGTTCGCAACGCTGTAGAAGCAAAGCACCAGCGCCCCCTAGTTTTCACCACCAGAACTTTAGTTTTGTAAGTATTTTAGAAACATTTAGAACCATGGATTGCACATGTCTAATTCCTATAAATCACAGCAATTAAAATGGTGTCAAACATGTAGACCTTGCCATATACAATATATTTCCTTTACCAGATTTCTGCCTTTGTTTTCAGTTGCAGTTGTGGTCAGAATCCCTTCTCTGAAGCCTGACCTGGGAAGAGTAATTTTAAAAAGTTACCTTTCCGAGCTCCTGTTCTGCAACAGATCACCATAGACATGAGACTCCCATTTGTTTGGAAGTGGCCACTCCTGCTTACAAGCTATATGTTTCTGTCTTCTTTGCTCTATTTTCCACAAAAAATTGTGTTGTCGGGTTGACCCAAAGCAACCAATTAGCCTACGGTATGGTTATGAGATCAAAATATTATTACTGGCTTTCCTCCCCTATTTCTTTCTTTCTCACATGCAAAGGATTTCTTACTTCCTGCAAAGAGGACTAAAGTAAATAAGAATAAACAGTGGGGGGGAAAGTGTTTAGTCAGATACCAATTGTACAAGTTCTCCAGAAAATCACATTGTCTGATTTTTAACAAATTTATTCACAAATGATGGTGGAAAATAAGTATTTGGTCCATAACAAAAGTTCATCTCAATACTATGTTATACGAGGGGTATTTTTAAAGTAAGGTCCGTTTTGTTGTAGACACTAGTAGTTTGCGCACATACCGCAACGAGCACGTGCGTGGTGTACCGGCATGCCTGGGGAACAACTGTGCTCAGTTTCCGCTCTGTAGCTCACCTGTACGGTTCTGTTCTGTGCTTTAAAAATGTGTAAGACTATCAACTCACCCGCCGCATGTGAGGTTCACTCAGTGATACAGTTTTTGTCAGCAAGGAACCTTCCTGTTGCAGAAATCCATTGACAGATTTGTGAAGTGTACGGTGATACTGTTATGAGTGAAAGCAAAGTGCGTAAGTAGGTACGACAATTCAAAGATGGCCGTGACAGCGTCCATGATGAGGACCACTCCGGTCGCCCTTCTTTGATTACAGACGATTTGGTCGCTTCAGTTGAAGCGAGGATTCGTGAGAACAGGCGCTTCACAATAACAGGTCTCTCAAACCAATTTCCTGATGTGTCGAGATCAGTGCTTTACAACATTGTTTCTGAACACCTAAAGTTTAGGAAACTGTGCTCCCGTTGGGTCCCGAAACTCCTGACAGAGGACCACAAAAACCAAAGATTTGAGTGTGCGATCAAATCAAATCGTCTGTAATCAAAGAAGGGCGACCGGAGTGGTCCTCATCATGGACGTTGTCACGGCCATCTTTGAATTGTCATACCCACTTACACACTTTGCTTTCGCTCATAACAGTATCACCGTACACTTCACAAATCTGTTGATGAATTTCTGCAGCAGGCAAGTTCCTTACTGACAAAACCGGATGTCAGGCGGATGTCAGGTGGTGCTAAACAGTGTAATTTCTCCAGTGGTGTAGCTCGCAGACACCCTGTCTCATTCAGAGCCACATCCACTGTTTTAGCGTGATGAGATGTGTTCCACACTGGGCAGCAGAGTAGCAAAACGCAAGGGCAGATGTCTTCACTGTGTCTGGTTGTGATCCCCAGGTTGTGCCAGACAGCTTTCGTATGATATTATTTCTAGCGCCCACTTTTTGCTTGATATTCAGGCAGTGCTTCTTGTAGGTCAGGGCATGGTCTAGAATGACTCCCAGGTATTTGAGTCCACTGCAATGCTCCAGTGGGATTCCTTCCCAGGAAATCCTCAGAGACCAGGATGCTTGTCTGTTCTTCAGGTGAAAAGCACATGTCTGTGTTTTATATGGATTAGGGATCAGCTGGTTTTCCCTGTAATAGGCAGTAAGAGCACCTAGAGCTTCAGAGAGCTTCTGTTCAACCATCTCAAAACTCCCTGCTTGAGTGGTGATGGCATGATCATCTGCATAGATGAAACTCTCTGTCCCTTCTGGCAGTGGCTGGTCATTTGTGTAAATGTTGAACATGGATGGAGCAAACACGCTCCCCTGAGGCAGGCCGTTCTTCTGTTTCCGCCATTTTCTTCTCTGGCCCTGCAACTCAACAAAAAAGCTCCTGTTTTGTAGCAGATTTCCTATGAGGCGGGTGAGGTGGTAGTCCTTTGTATTTGTAGATGACCAAATACTTATTTTCCACCATAATTTGCAAAAAGGTAAAGGTAAAGATAGAGGTAAGGTAGAGATAGAGATGAGGTAGAGGTAGAGGTAGAGGTAGAGGTGAGGTAGAGATAGAGGTAGAGGTAGAGGTAGAGGTAGAGGTAGAGGTAAAGGTAAAGGTAAAGGTAAAGGTAAAGGTAAAGGTAAAGGTAAAGGTAAAGGTAAAGGTAAAGGGAGAGGTAGAGGTAGAGGTAGAGGTAGAGGTAGAGGTGAGGTAGAGGTAGAGGTAGAGGTAGAGGTAGAGATAGAGGTAGAGGTAGAGGTAGAGGTAGAGGTAGAGGTAGAGGTAGAGGTAGAGGTAGAGGTAGAGATAGATAGATAGATAGATAGATAGATAGATAGATGGAGAGGGAGAGGTAGAGGTAGAGGTAGAGGTAAAGGTAAAGGTAAAGGTAAAGGTAAAGGTAAAGGTAAAGGTAAAGGTAAAGGTAAAGGTAAAGGTAAAGGTAAAGGTAAAGGTAAAGGTAAAGGTAAAGGTAAAGGTAAAGGTAAAGGTAAAGGTTTTCCCCTGACATGAAGTCCAGTCATGTCTGACTTTGGGGTGTGGTGCTCATCTCCATTTCTAAGCCGGTCATGTGGCCACTGGCATGACTGCATGGAGAGCTGTTAACTTCCCACCGAAGTGGTAGCTATTGATCTACACATTGGCATGTTTTCAAACTGCTAGGTCGGCAGAAGCTGGGGCTGACAGTGGAAGCTCACGTCGCTTCCCGGATTCGAACCTGTGACCTTTCGGTATGTAGTTGACCAATACTTATTTTCCACCATAATTTGCAAATGAATTAGTTAAAAATCAGACAATGTGATTTCCTGGATGTGTTTTCTCATGTTGTCTCTCATAGTTGAGGTCTACCTATGATGTCAATTCCAGGCCTCTCTCACCTTTTTAAGTGGGAGAACTTGTACAATTGGTATCTGACTAAATACTCCCCCCCCCCCCACTGTAAATCTGTGCTAAGTTGAAGATATGTGGTTGTGGGTCATAAAGACAGATAGACTCTTTCTTTTGGCAATAAATTCCATATGCAACAAGTTTACACAAACATAGAGGAGGATTGTGCAAGAAGGGCGCAAGGAAGATGGGAAAGCTAGTCATGGTTTCCCACTGAGTGCGTGACTTCCACACTGAGCCTATGGCAGAAAGTTCAATATGCGAGTAAACATTATAATGATTGAGCATCACTCAGACGTCAGTCAACGTTCCACAGTAGGTTTTTATGCCTCACAATTTCCTATTTAATATCTTCTAAATAAAGTTGGTAAAGTTCAATTCATGATGTTTGGTAACATCCCTAACTTTAATTATCCTTGGATTACACAAAAGTGTTTTTGTTTGTTAGTTTGTTTGTGTCCCTAAAATTTTGAAATGGGGAGCCTGCAAAAAACCAATGGCCTTTTGTAGAGACAGATCAGCCAACAACTTCATTTCAGGATCCGAAGGCAGAGAAATATGCTCTTGCTAGGGCTGTGTGCAAAAAAAAAAAATATTTCTCCTCGTAAGTCGTATTAAATTCGTTAAATTCTAATCCTCGTAAGTCGTATCGAATTCGTTAAATTCGTGCATCCGAAGTGATGTTAGAAACATGCAGGAAAGGTAGGGGGGAATTTAGAAATTGAAACACTCGCCAATCATTTTCGTTAAGATTCTGTAACATTAGGATTTCTCCCATAATCAGTTTAATTTTCAATAATAATAATAATAATAATCTATATAAATAAAAATGTAATGCTCGTTTGTGATATTCACAGAACTCAAAAACCGCTGGGAAAATTGGCACCAAATTTGGACACAACACAGCATTCAGAGCAGTCTATGTCCTGCACTCAAAAACATTCGTCCCAAAAAAACAGTAAGACCTTAAATTTCAAAAGAGAACACTGCACATGCGTCCAAACTCATTCTCTTCCCTCCACTCCTGGCGAGCGAGCACAGCCAGCGCGAGAGGCACCCACAGCATGCCCAACCGGCAAAGAGGCGAGAAGGCGCCCCGCAGCCATGGCAGAGAAAAGGGGCGGCACTGGGTGAGCGAGGCCTGCCTCCAAAGCGCCTCCCTACTGCCTGCTCCGCGCCTGTATAGTATAGATTTGAAAGGGACCCCTAAAGAAGGACAATTCTATGTTGCATGTTCCAGAGTAGGCAAACCAGACACTCTCCACATCAACACAGCAAGAAGGAAGGTTCCTTCCTTCCAGCGCCCAGGCAAGAGGTCGAGAAGGGAAGGAAGGGAAGCGGGTGGATCTGTAATTGGTTAAATGGACGAACCCAGAGAGTGATTCTCCCCAAGGCTTCCTCTTCATCTTGGAAAGAAGTGACAAGTGGAGTGCCGCAGGGTTGCGTCCTGGGTCCGATCCTGTTCAGGATCTTCATTCATGACTGAGATGAAGGGCTAGAAGGCAGGATCATCAAGTTTGCAGACAACACCAAATGGGGAGGGATAGCCAAGACTCCAGAGGACAGGAGCAGAATTCAAAACGATCTTGACAGATTAGAGATATGATTGGCCAAAACTAACAAAATGAAGTTCAACAGGGACAAATGCAAGATATTCCACTTAGGCAGGAAAATGAAATGCAAAGATACAGAATGGGGGACGATGCCTGGCTCGAGAGCAGGATGTGTGGAAAAGATCTTGGAGTCCTCGTGGACAACAAGTTAAACATGAGCCAACAATGTGATTGCAGGCCAAAATCCCATTGGCTTTTTTGCCGCCACATCACATTCCTGGCTCATGTTTAACTTGTTGTCCACGAGGACTCCAAGATCTTTTTCACACGTCCTGCTCTCGAGCCAGGCATTGTCCCCCATTCTGTCTCTTTGCATTTCGTTTTTCCAAGAAATTTACTATGGCAAAAACTACAGAAGACCACAATTGACAAAAGATTGCTCTGGTTAATTAAGAGCTTATATTCAAACACTTCAACACAAGTAAGATGTGGAGTACAAGGCAATCTCTCAAAACCAATAGCAGTAAATAGGGGGGTGCGCCAGGGGTGCATCCTGGCCCCTATTCTGTTTAACCTGTTTCTGAACGACCTAGCCACCCATGTCTCACTGCCAAATGGACATCCCCCTAAAATCTCATCCACCAATATACCGCTATTGTTATATGCAGATGATGCTGCCCTCATATCTTACACCAAGGTAGGACTCAAGCGAGTGCTGAGTGCATTCTACCAATACTGTGAGAAAAACCAGCTAAAGATAAACTATAGTAAAACCAAAATCATGGTCTTCTCAAAGAAGCGAGCCAGACATAATTGGTACATGGGAAAGAACTTAATTGAACAAGTTTCCAGTTTTAAATATCTAGGGGTTACCTTTCAAGCCTCAGGTTCCTGGGGATGCCACCTAAAAATGGCAGTTCAAAATGCCCTATCCAGTAGTAAAGCAATAATTCGCTTTTTTTACACCAAAGGTGGCCAGTATATACCAGCAGCAACAAAGGTCTTCCAAGCAAAGGTAACAGCCCAATTATTACACGCAATTCCGGTATGGATCACAGGCTTCACATCTAAAGTAGAACAAGTTCAATCAGGGTTTCTTAGAAAACTGTTTGCTGTCCCCAGTTGTGTTCCATCTGCTGTTTTAAGACTGGAATCAGGAACAGCCTCACTCGAATCACTGGCTTGGAGAAGGGCCCTAGGATACTGGATGGAGAGGGTGCACAAAGGGCCTGAAGCGGGATATACATATCTGATTCAAAAAGACCTCTTTAAATCCCACCGAATCAAAGCGCTAAATCAGAAACTCAGGCAGATGGGCCTCTCAGAGAATACATTGAGCGGTTTTGAGCATAAAAAGTTAATGCAGATCTTAGCGGAACGGATCAGTGACATAGACAAACAGGACTCAATGACTCTGGCGCGCTCCACATGCTCTCCATTGAGTTTAGGCCTAACATTTAATTCTTTGGGAGGTGCCAAATACTTAGAAAATTTAAACATCCCAAAATTTCGCCTTGCTTTCAGTTGGGCCAGATTCAATGCCCTCAAATCAGCCATACTAGAGGGCAGATACAAAGGGACTGATTACGAACACAGAGTTTGCCCATGCGGGGAGGGTAAAATTGAAACTGTAACACATGTACTTTTTATTTGCACAATTTACAAGGATGATAGACTAAGGTTAATATCCTCTCTACTCACCAAGTGGCCAGGGAGATCCCTATTATATAATTTGTATATAATTGTACATAATTTGTTTTATATATTATTTTTATAATTTGTTTTATATATTATTTTTGTATATAATTTTTTATATATTATTTTATATATTATATTTTCTGTATTATATAATTTGTATATAATTGTACATAATTTGTTTTATATATTATTTTTATATATTATATTTTCTGTATTATATAATTTGTATATAATCTCTACTCACCAAGTGGCCAGGAAGATCCCTAAGTTGGTACTGCACTTATTTACTGTCTGATCTTGACAAAAGGGTAACGGAACAGGTGGCCAAATTTCTGTTTGCAGCGGCAAAAAGCCGCAAGTGCTTCATGAATAACCTGTAAAGGTTGAGTGTAACAAAGAGTACTCGGGAGACTTATTATTAACTTGCAATCAGTTTCTGTTTTAGGTTATATAGACAGCCATTCATCCGATAGCGAATGGTGATACTTGTTTTTATTAATTATAAGCCAAATGTGATGTTATTAATTGTAAATTGTTGTATTTCATCATTCTACTTTCACTTGACTTAGCCGATGGTTTGTTGACCGAAATAAAGGCTACTGACTGACTGACTGACTGGCAAAAAAAGCCAATGGGATTTTGTCCTGCATCAAGAGGAGCCTAGTGTCTAGATCTAGGGAAGTCCTGCTCCCCATGCTCTATTCTTCCTTGGTTAGACCACACCTGGCAAAATCAAGATGACTGCACCACAATTGAAGAGAGATATTGACAAGCTGGAATGTGTCCAGAGGAGGGCGACTAAAATGATCAAGGGTCTGGAGAACAAGCCCTATGAGGAGTGGCTTAAAGAGCTGGGCATGTTTAGCCTGAAGAAGAGAAGGCTGAGAGGAGATATGATAGCCATGTATAAATATGTGAGAGGAAGCCACAGGGAGGAGGGAGCAAGCTTGTTTTCTGCTTCCTTGGAGACTAGGACACGGAACAATGGCTTCAAACTACAAGAGAGGAGATTCTGTCTGAACATGAGGAAGAAACTGACTGTGAGAGCCGTTCAGCAGTGGAACTCTCTGCCCTGGAGTGTGGTGGAGGCTCCTTCTTTGGAAGCTTTTAAACAGAGGCTGGATGGCCATCTGTCAGGGGTGATTTGAATGCAATATTCCTGCTTCTTGGCAGAATGGGGTTGGACTGGATGATGGCCCAGGAGGTCTCTTCCAACTCTTTGATTCTATAATTCTATGATTCTATCATTCTGCACCCCTGGCAAAAATAAGTGTACAGCGACCGCTTACTTTGCGTAATGGATGAGCCGCCCCTGCATGCCTAGCTCTGTGCCGCCACTTTACACATCAAAGCTAAAGCCAAAGGAAGGTATCGTTGTGCGGCACACGAAAACAATTTCACATTCCATGTCCAGCTGCCATGTTTCTCCAGGCAATGTTTACAAAAAGGAAAGAGCCAAATGAAAAGCGTTTGTAGCCACAAGAAATATTGATGAAGAGGACAAATGCGCCGACTGAATCAGCTCGCTCACAGGTGTCCCGGCAGATGGGATGACATTCTCTTTTCTGTCCACCTGTCCGTCAGACACTCCAGCAACAACCCCTCACTTTTGGAGAGTCATTAACCACCATCAGACAAATGCAAATTGCCTGAGGATATTAACTCTCATTGGCAAGCGATGAGAATTGCCCCGTGTCTTTCCCCTCTTACAACTGAAAGGATGCAGCATTTTTTGACTCTTTCATGCAAAATGACAACAATGCATAGGCAAATCCTAATAATGGCAATACAGGGTGACACATTTAACTGACCCATTTAAGGTGGAATCAGTATCAAACAGGTATGTGTTATTGCCCCAGACTTATTTTCCATCTTCATCGCTATGATACTTCATCTTGTAGATGGGAAGCCCCACCGGAGTGGAAATCATCTATCGGACGGATGGCAAGCTATTCAACCTCAGCAGATTGAAAGCCAAAACAAAGGTTACAACAACATATGTTATAGAACTCCAGTATGCTGATGACAATGTCGTCTGTGCACATTCAGAAGAAGATCTACAAGCCACTCGAAACACATTTGCAGGAGCATATGAGAAGCTCGACCTGCCATTAAACATCGAGAAAACCAAGGTGCTGTTCCAGCAGTCACCAGCCAATCCTTCTCCGATGCCAGAGAAACAGCTTAATGGTGTAACATTAGAAAATGTTAACTATTTCTGCTCCCTTGGCAGCCACCTCTCTACCAAAGTCAACATCGACACCGAAATATAACCTGAGCTCTGCGAGTGCAGCATTTTTCTGAATGAAGCAGAGAGTGTTTGAGGGCCGGGACATCCGTAGGGAGACCAAGGAGCTTGTTTATAAAGCTATTGTCCTGGACTGTCTACAGACGTCAACACTGAGACTAAAATACAACGCCGCCTGAGCTCTGCAAGTGCAGCATTTTTCCCAAAGAAGCAGAGAGTGTTTGAGGACCGGGACAACCGTAGGATACCAACGTGCTTGTTTATAAAGCTATTATCCTCCCACCCCTGCTATATGCCTGCGAGACGTGGCCTGTCTACAAACGTCAACACTGAGACTGAAATTCAACACCACCTGAGCTCTGCGAATGCAGCATTCTTCCAAATGAAGCACAGAGTGTTTGAGGACCGGGATATCCATAGGGATAACAAGGGGCTTGTTTATAAAGTGATTGTCCTCCCAACCCTGCTATATGCCTGCGAGACGTGGACTGTCTACAGACGTCACATGCAACTCCTGGAACGATTCCATCAGTGCTGCCTCTGAAAAATCCTGCAAATCTCTTGGGAAGACAGGAAGACAAACATCAGCGTGCTGGAAGAAGCAAAGACCACCAGCACTGAAGCGATGGTCCTCCAACATCAACTCCGCTGGACCGGCCACGTTGTCCGGATGCCCGACCACCATCTCCCAAAGCAGTTGCTCTTCTTCAAACTCAAGAATGGAAAACGGAATGTTGGTGGGCAGGAAAAGAGATTGAAAGATGGGCTCAAAGCCAACCTTAAAAACTCTGGCATGGACTCTGAGAACTGGGCAGCCCTGGTCCTTGAGTGCTCCAGTTGGAGGTCAGCTGTGGCCAGCAGTGCTGCAGAATTTGAAGAGGCACGAATGGAGGGTGAAAGAGAGAAACGTGCCAAGAGGAAGGTGTGTCAAGCCAATCCCGACCGGGACCACCTTCCACCTGGAAACCGATGCCCTCACTGTGGGAGAAGATGCAGGTCAAGAATAGGGCTCCACAGTCACCTTCGGATCCACCAGAACACTGATCCTGGAAGACTATCCTACTCAGCCAACGAGGGATCGCCTAAGTAAGTAAGTAAGTAATACAGGGTGCAAATCAAAAGCAAATTGCAAGACACTGAGGATTTGCAACAGACTGGAAAGAGCTGTTGCTTCGGCACTTTGAGAGTGGCGTTGACTTCTTCCTTCCATCTCGGAGAAGAAAGGTTGAGCTTGTCAAACTTTGGCCTTTAGGTCTGGTCTCTCAAGCCAGCAAAGCAGCCTCCTGTTGTGGCTTTGTGTTGTTGCTTGCGAGCGACAAGAAATTGTATGTCGGGGAGGAGGGGGGGGGGTCCTTTGGCTACCTTTGGGTTGAAGAAGAGCAGCCGGAGAAGGAAGCTGTCAGTTCCAACTGTGATGAAAAAGGATTGGAAAAGGCACGCTGGGCGCACGCCTTGAGTGCCTGCTGCACCTGGAAATGGATTTCGGCTTTTATAAATCAGGGTATTGAAAATTCAGGAGTGTTTATGATTTACTCAGCTCAAGCCATGGAAAACTGGATCTCACCTCAGAACAAGTACATGGGTTGAATGAAAAGTAATGCCTCCACCTTCATTACTTGGGTTTGGATGAGAATCTATCTATATCTATATATATAACTAGCTGTCCCCTGCCACGCGTTGCTGTGGCCCAGTCTGTTGATCTGAGAACTAAAGTAATGAGAAAGTGTTGGTTTCTAATATATGCAGAGGCGGCCCTAGGTAATTTTCAATGGTAAGCAAACAGTATTTTGGCCCCCCCCCCCCAACCAATCATTGATATATATTTTCTGTTTGTCGTGGGAGTTCTGTGTGCCATATTTGGTTCAATTCCATCATTGGTGGAGTTCAGAATGCTCTTTGATTGCAGGTGAACTATACATCCCAGTAACTACACTTGCCGCACTTGCTCCCTTGCCTGGCCCGCTTTGGGTCCAGAGGCGTGCCTGAAGACCCCGGCGTGTGCACCAAAAGTCACCTCTTCTCCTGACTTTCTCCTCAGCCATTGGGACAGAGAGAGAGAGAGAGAGAGGTGGAGATGCCCACCTTTCCTGAAGGTAGGCGCAAAAACAAAGGAGGGAGCGGAGGTGGGAGATACCTCCAGCCGGAGGGGCTCTCTCTCTCTCTTGGTCCCAATGGCTGAAGAGAAAGTCAGGAGAAGAGGCGACTTTTGGTGCGCACGCTGGGGTCTTCAGACACGCCTCCAGACCCGAAGCGGGCCAGACGCAGCGGCTCCACCCCTTGGCCCACCTGCGGATTGGGGAGAGGAGAGGAGGCGGGTGGAGCGCCGGGGATCGGGAAAGGGAGCCGGTCATGGGGAAGGGATCGAACGCGGAGAACGATTGAGCGCCGGCTCTGCTCGCGCACCCGGTGGCCAGGTGGAGCAGGAACGAGAGGGGCGAGGCGAGGCTCAAGGGCCCGGCCCCTTTGGGAAGAGGATCGCCCGGCAGCGAGGCAAGAAAGCCAAGGCTCCCCCCGGACTGCCAGGGCTGTTGTGAGCTGAGGGGGCGCTCCTCAAGTGGAGGTCGAGGGGCATTTACAGAGGCACCTCTGCGCCCCTGGCAAACAAAAGTGTTCTGCGACCGCTTACTTCGTGTAATGGACGAGCCGCCCCTGGCCATTCTAAAGAAGAAAGGCAGCCTTTTTGGCTTTGCTTTGCTTCCTTGCACTGAACTTGAAACTGACTTGGGAGGCTTCTGAGGTTTACAAAATAATAATAATAATAATAATAATAATAATAATAATAATAATAATCCTTTATTTATACCCCGCTACCATCTCCCGCAGGACTCGGTGAAGCTTACAAGAGGCCGAGCCTAAATACATCAACAAAACACAACAACAATACAACAATAAATAACTCATAAACAAAGCAAAACAATAACAATAATATCACGATGCATTTAAAAACCTATGGCAGGGTCAAATGTAAAGATTAAAATTTTTAAAATGCTGGGCATGTCCAAGTGAAATAGGATGGATATTTTAGGGATAGGTGGGCATGCAGACAATCCTAAATCTCTCTTAAAGTGCATTTGGGACATATTGCTTGGGATTCCTTATTCTGGAAAGGCACACTGGAACATCCACGTTTTCAAGCTCCTTCTAAAGACAATGTTGGGGCATGCCTGATGTCCTTGGGGAGGGAGTTCCAGAGTCGAGGGACCACCACCGAGAAGGCCCTGTCTCTCGTTCCCACCAATCGCGCTTGCGACGCAGGTGGGATTGTGAGCAGGGCCTCTCCAGATGAACAAAGAGATTGTGTGGGTTCGTAAACAGAGATGCGGTCACGCAGGTAGATGGGTCCCAAACCATTTAGGGCTTTGTAGTTAAGCACCTGCACCTTGAATTGGGACCGGAAAATGAACGGCAGCCAATGGAGCTCCTTAAAATGCAAACGAAAAAGTATTGGGTAAGTTTTGATGCTTAAGTTTTTTGTATCGGATAGCACTTAGTAACTACGAAAGTAATGAATTTGATGCGACTTACGAGGACTAACGAGAAAAATGCACACTTCTAGTAGTTCCATTACAGATAAGACTGAGACCGGACTCCGCTAACACTTAAGCCATCTGCATGATCAGTTTCCAGCCATGGCATCTATGTGACCCCTCCATATTTTCCATCTTCATTTCGTATTGACCCCCCACTTTGGCATTATTGCTTTGTGAAAGCATGTGGACCCCTGAAGACATGTTCGTACACTGTTTCCCCCTTGATCTCTTCTATTGTAGAAATAAGGGTTGGAAGTTCTCATGACATGGACATGGGCAATTTGCACTGCTTTTTGGCACGTGGTGGTGTCACGGTCCACTATATTCAAAGGAAGGATGCATCTAGTTAGACCCGTTCCTCATTCGAAAGACAGTCCTAGCAGGGAGAACCTCCATCTGCTCCAGAATTGGTCTCCAGAATCGGAAGGGCTCTGAGATTCATCAAATCACTGCCAGGTTCATTGGTTTCCTTTCACATTCATTGCAATGTCTTTATGTAGTGTTGACATGATATTGCACTACTTACGAGCAGAGCCTGGAAATAACGCACCCCAAAAAATGGCATTTAACTCTGACAGGGTTAGTCTTTGCTTTAAAAGTAACAAAACAGCCAATAATATCCTTTTCTTTAGTGCAACAAGCAATGTATATTGGTTACTACTAACACATCGCTATTGGGATGGATGTGTTTTCATTTCAATTACCGTATATACTCAAGTATAAGCCGACCTGAATATAAGCCAAGGCATCTAACTTTACCACAAAAAAACTGAGAAAACATATTGACTAGAGTGTAAGCCAAGGTTGGGAAATGCAGCAGCTATGGGTCGATCTATATAAATAAAAATGTAATGTTCGTTTGTGCTATTCACAGAACTCAGAAACTACCGGGGCAATTGACACCAAATTTGGACACTATGTCCCTAACAACCTAATGTATGTTTTCCACTAAAAAAACAACAAAAACCAAAAGCAGAAAGGACTTCTACACTGCATGTCCACAAAGAGGAAACTGCATGTCTACCGAGACCCATGTCCATGCCCCCTCCTCCTCCTCGCGGGGAAACAGCCGGCCGTTAAAGCCAGGCGCACATGCACGGCCACACACACACACAAGTGAGTGGAGTGGAGGTGGAGGCTTGCCGCATGGAGCCCCTTCTCTTCCCCTCCTATGTCAGGAGAGCAGTCTCCTCCTCCTTTCCCTGTTGGAAAGTGCCAGCAGCAGCAACGGAGTGCTCCACGCAAGGAAGAAGGGGAGGGGGGGGAGGAGGAGGAGGAAGGTCCACGGTGCTTGAATGAAGGACCTTCCTTCTCTCCCTCCCCTCCCTTCTTTCCTCCCTTTCTTTCCTTTTCTTCCTTCCTTCTCCTTCCTTTCCTTCTTTCCTTCCTTCCTTCCTGTCCCTCCTTCCTTCTTCCTTTCCTTCTTTTCCTCCCTCCCTCCCTTTCCTTCTTCTTTCCCTTTCTTCATTTCCTTCCCCTTCATTTCCTTCCCTCCCTCCTTTCTTCATCCCCCTCCTTTCTTTCCCTCCTTCCTTCCTCCTTCCTTCCTTCTCTTTCCTCCCTCCCTCCCTGTCCCTCCTTCTTTCTTTTCCTTCCCTTCTTTTCCTCCCTCCCTTCCTTTTTCCTTTCTTCCTTCCTGTCCCTCCTTCCTTCCTTCCTTCCTCCCTCCCTTTCCTTCTTCTTTCCCTTTCTTCATTTCTTTCCTTCATTTCCTTCCTCCCTCCTTTCTTCATCCCCCTCCTTTCTTTCCCTCCTCTCCTTCCTTCCTTCTCCTCCCTCCCTGTCCCTCCTTCTTTCTTTTCCTTCCTTCCCTTCTTTCCCTCCCTCCCTTCCTTTTTCCTTCCTTCCTGTCCCTCCTTCCTTCTTCCTTTCCTTCTTTCCTTCCTCCCTCCCTCCCTTTCCTCCTTCTTTCCCTTTCTTCATTTCCTTCCCCTTCATTTCCTTCCCTCCCTCCTTTCTTCATCCCCCTCCTTTCTTTCCCTCCTTCCTTCCTTCCTTCCTTCTCCTTCCTCCCTCCCTTCCTGTCCCTCCTTCTTTTTTTCCTACCTTCCCTTCTTTCCTTCCCTCCCTCCCTTTTTCCTTCCTTCCTGTCCCTCCTTCCTTCTTCCTTTCCTTCTTTTCCTCCCTCCCTCCCTTTCCTTCTTTCCCTTTCTTCATTTCCTTCCCCTTCATTTCCTTCCCTCCCTCCTTTCTTCACCCCCCTCCTTTCCCTCCTTCCTTCCTCCCTCCCTTCCTGTCCCTCCTTCTTTCTTTTCCTTCCTTCCCTTCTTTCCCTCCCTTCCTTTTTCCTTCCTTCCTTCCTGTCCCTCCTTCCTTCCTTCTTCCTTTCCTTCTTTCTATGTAAGATATAAATACAATATTAAATGGAAGGGACAGTCAAGAAGTAACGAGAGAAGGAGGGAAAGGAAGGAAGGAAGGAGAGAAGGAGGGAGGGAAAGAAGGAAAGAAAGAAAGATAGAGAAGCAAGGAAGGAGAGAAAGAAATAAAAAATGAAAGGAAAAAGAGAGGGAAGGAAGAAAGGAAGTAACCAAAGAGCAAAGAAATGGAGGAAAGAAACAGGTAGAGATGAAAGAAAGAAGAGAGATAGGGGGGAAAAACAGGAAAGGAAGGAAAGAGGGAAGGGAGGAGAGAAGGAGGGAGGGAAAGAAGGAAAGAAAGATAGAGAAGCAAGGAAGGAGAGAAGAAATAAAAAAGTGAAAGGAAAAAGAGAGGGAAGGAAGGAGAGAAGGAACGAAAGATAAGGAAGGAAGGAGAAGGAAGGATGTAACCAAAGAGCAAAGAAAGGGAGGAAAGAAACAGGTAGAGATGGAAGAAAGATGAGAGATAGGGAAAGAAAAAGAGGAAAGGAAGGAAAGAGGGAAGGAAGGAGAGAAAGAGCGAGGGAAGGTTGGCCACAGCAATGCGTGGCGGGTACAGCTGGTCTATATAAATTAAAATGTAATGTTCGTTTGTGGGATTAACAGAACTCAAAAACCACTGGATGAATTGACACCAAATCTGGACACCAGACACCTAATAAGCCAATGTATGTCCCTCACTCAAAATAGGATTTGCAGAGACTTGCAAACATGTGAGGGAAAATTCGTATATAAAAATAATGTATACATAGATATACAAGTACATGGAAACCTCTAGATATCTATGTGTATATAGGATTTGCAAAGACCTGCAAACATACGAGGAGAAATCCATATATAAAATTGATTAATATAGATAGATACAGATATATAGGTACAGAGGGATTGCAAAGGCTTGCAGGGGGAAACGCCTAGGCTTGGGCGATCAAGAAAAAAATTGGTTCTAAACTCGTTTCGTAACTAGGGGGCTCCCGCATTTCTAATCTGATAGGATTTCCAAAATTTCCAATTTTAAAATTTCGATATTTACAAAATTTCATAAATATACGAATCGATTCGTTAATGGCGGACACGATTGCGCAATACGCGCAATACGTGAAAAAAACCTCCAAACGGGACAGGGGGAACTTCTGAAGCTTCCCTCTCCTTCTGTTGTTGACTGTTGGTGATAAAACTAACAACTAACCAAAACCAAACTCCAGTCTTTAAAACGCTTTGAAACGGCTTGTCTAAACCCTGGCCCAACAGTTTAAAACTATTATTATTATTATTATTATTATTATTATTATTATTATTATTAGGGGTGCTTTAATTTGATATTCCCAGCAAGAAGGCAGAAGGGGGTTTGTTGTTGTTGTTGTTGTTGTTGTTATTGTTGTTATTATTATTATTATTATTATTATTAAGAATGGATGGCCATCTGTCAGGGGTGCTTTAATTTGATATTCCCAGCATGAAGGCAGAAGGGGGTTTGTGGTTGATATTATTATTATTATTATTATTATTATTATTATTATTATTAAGAATGAGATGTGTGGTCCATCCAAAAACAATCTGGAGTCAGAATGGAGGAGTCAGCACTCACACGAATCCTTCTTCCTGGCCCAACAGTTTAAAACTATTATTATTATTATTATTATTATTATTATTATTATTATTATTATAGAATGGATGACCATCTGTCAGGGTGCTTTAATTTGATATTCCCAGCATGAAGGCAGAAGGGGGTTTGTGGTTGATATTATTATTATTATTATTATTATTATTATTATTATTATTAAGAATGAGATGTGTGGTCCATCCAAAAACAATCCGGAGTCAGAATGGAGGAGTCAGCACTCACACGAATCCTTCTTCCTGGCCCAACAGTTTAAAACTATTATTATTATTATTATTATTATTATTATTATTATTAAGAATGGATGGCCATCTGTCAGGGGCACTTTAATTTGATATTCCCAGCATGAAGGCAGAAGGGGGTTTGTGGTTGATATTATTATTATTATTATTATTATTATTATTATTATTATTATTATTAAGAATGGCCATCCATTCTTAATAATAATAATAATAATAATAATAATAATAATAATAGTTTTAAACTGTTGGGCCAGGAAGAAGGATTCGTGTGAGTGCTGACTCCTCCATTCTGACTCCAGATTGTTTTTGGATGGACCACACATCTCATTCTTAATAATAATAATAATAATAATAATAATAATAATAATAATATCAACCACAAACCCCCTTCTGCCTTCATGCTGGGAATATCAAATTAAAGCACCCCTAACAGATGGCCATTCTTAATAATAACAACAACAACAACAACAACAAACCCCCTTCTGCCTTCTTGCTGGGAATATCAAATTAAAGCACCCCTAATAATAATAATAATAATAATAATAATAATAATAATAACAACAACAACAACAACAACAACAAACCCCCTTCTGCCTTCATGCTGGGAATATCAAATTAAAGTGCCCCTGACAGATGGCCATCCATTCTTAATAATAATAATAATAATAATAATAATAATAATAATAATATGGCTCGATATTGGATCGTAAGCTAATTTAAATACGAATCAATAACGAATAACAAAAATAACGATCTGGATCGCCCAAGCCTACTATATATCTGTAAGAGAGATGAACAAATATTTCAGGGGGAAATGCTTTGATAAGATCAATGGATATTCCTGACTTGCAAGGGCTTCTCTCCCCCTCCTTTCCCTTTTCAAAACATTCTAGCCTAGGAGGAGACGTAGAGCAGAAGCAGAAACGAAAACACACTGTTAAGGGAGGGGAAGATGAGAGAGAAATATATCATGTATTGCAAACAATGGCCTCCATGCTTCAATGCCCGGCTTGACCCTGTTATAAGCCAAGGGAAGATTTTTCAGCCCATAAAATTATTATTTTTTTTATTTATTTACAGCTTTTATATTCCGCCCTTCTCACCCCGCAGGGGACTCAGGGCGGATTACAGTGTACACATATATGGCAAACATTCAATGGCAATTTTTGACATACAAACATATACAGACATACACAGAGGCTATTTAACTTTTTCTGGCCGCCAGGGGAGCTGTCGCTTTCATCGTCCATCTGCGACGCTGATGAAGCACTTCCGCATTCCCCGCATGCTTCCCCGCTGGAATGCTTTGCTGGAGTCTTCTTTATGGCCTCACAAATCAGTTAATTTAGCCTCCCCACACTTTAAGGTGGTACCTTATTTTCCTACTTGACAGATGCAACTGTCTTTCGGGTTGCAAAGGTCGACAACAGGCTACACACAATTGGTTGGAAACCACTCCAACCCGGGCTGGCTTCGAACTCATGAGCTTTTGGTCAGAGTGATCTTAATGCAGCTGACACTCAGCCAGCTGCGCCACAATCCCGGTGCAAGATTCTGAAAACTCGGCTTATCTTCAAGTATATACGGTACTTCAAATAAATTGAAAAGCAAAGCAAAAATAGCATGGGGAGTAACATGCCACCAATACTGGGTCGTGAGGAAGAGATACTTTTGCAGAAGTACTGGGCATCAAATTACTTTTTCCGACAACAGACATTCCAGGCTCTGCTTATGAGTCTCCGATGCCATTCCCTGGCAAAGCGATGCTGCTGATATACATGCATACATGGGCTTGCAATGCCGCCGGCCCGTGACCGTGGTGCATGTGGGATGAGTTCCACTGGGAAGAAGCCCTCCAACCTGCCCTTTCTCTTCTGCAGGCTCTTCTTCCAACTGGTGCCCCTATCTCCCCATGGAAGGAGAGCTGAGAGAAGTAAGTCAGCAGGACTTCTGCTAGTCCTCCTCTCAGCCAAGGGGCATGGGTGAAGTGGGAGGGAGGAGCTGTCTCTGTCGACCAATCGCCAACCAGTGTGTAACCTCTGTGTAATTCCGTTCTCTGGGTGAAGATTTAGCTTCCCTTCTTTTCCAAACCTTCCCAGTGTCATGGCATCCAAAGGACACTTCCAATTGTCCTTATAGATCCACAGAAGAAACCATGCATGGTTGGGTTGCTGTGAGTTTTTCAGGCTGTATGGCCATGTTCCAGCAGTATTGTCACATGCTTCTGGATTTCAGTGGCTTCTCTGATGGTTGTCAGAGTGATCCAGCATTTCTGTCCTCTCCAATAATATTCTGTGTCCATCTTGAGCTCTGAGGATGACCTGGGAAGAAACCCCACCAGAGCATTGCAGCACACCAAAATACCTGGGATGCACTGTGGAGCGTGCTCTGACTTACAATATCAAGCAAAAAGTGGGTGCTAGAAACATCATCATACGAGAGCTGACTGGCACAACCTGGGGATCACAACCCAACTCATAACCACCACGTCAGGCTACACAGAGAAGCCATTGAAATCCACAAGCACGTGGACAATTTCAACAGAAAGGAAGAAACTATTAAAATGAACAAAATTTGATTAGCAGTATTAAAAACACCAGAATCAAGGCAGTAAATAAAGATCACCACTGAGCAACAGGGAAATTCCAGATAGCAAACAATCAAGTGCAAGTTAACACCTCCCAAAGGATGCCCCCAGGCAGCAACAGACAAGCTTTGCAACTGCAAGGCTACTCAATGGCAATCAAGCTTGCTAATTGCAACATTCACACTTAGGGCTGGGCGGTTTCGTTTCGTTAATTCGTAATTCGTTAATAATTCGTTAATTTTTTCAATTACAAAACGATAACGAACCATTCTGGAGCAATTATTTAAAAAAACGAATTTTCAAAAACGTTTTGTAAATGCTTCGTATTTCGATATTGTATTCGTTTCGTTATTGTTTTGAGGTCGTTTCGTTATTATTTCCGCATGTCTGGGCCAGTTTTATGGTTTAATTAGTGAAAAAAAATTATAATATCACACCAACAGTCAACAACAGAGGGAGAGGGAAGCTTCAGAAGGTTTTGGAGGTTTTTTAGCGTATTTCGCGGTCGCGTCCGCCATTAACGAATCGATTCGTTATTGTTTCGGAAATCGATTCGTTAATTTTTTTACCATTTACGAAATTTTGTAAATATCGAACTTTTTAAAAGGAAAATTTTGTAATTATTTTAAATATCGAAACAAAAAAAAACCCCAAATACAAATCGATTTTAGAAACAAATTTTTCCGTTGTTACCCAGGCCTATTCACACTTGCTTTAAACAGACACCCTGGACATTCCACAGGCAGATATATACTAGGCTTGGGTAAGTTCGTTCGTTAGTTTCTAAAATCGTAATTAATTCGGATTAAATTACCTTCTGATCCAATTTCGAGCCATGCAGGAATAGTGGGAGGAGCAATTCCGAACTGAAACAACTTCCCCATTGTTCGGAATTATTTTCGGATGTGGCTTTGCAAATAGTGACGAGGTGGGCGTGGCTAAGCACAGCTCTCCTTGGAGGTCGCTGGGGGTGAGGCCTCCAAGAAGAGCTGTGCTTAGCTGCACCCACCTCGTCCCTCTGTGATCCATCGCCGTTCGCCGCCACTCAGGCAAGGGAAACTGCGAGATTTTAAAAATAACCTCGCAGTTTCCCTTCCTTGGGTGCCAACGAACGGCGATGGATTGCAAAGGGACGAAGCACAGCTCTTCCTGAAGGCCATTGGGGGAGTGGCCTTCAGGAAGAGCTGTTCTTAGCCACGCCCACCTCGTCCCTCTTTGCATCGCCGGGCGTGCAAAGCTGCCGATGCTAAGAGAGATGAGGTGGGCGTGGCTAAGCACTGGGGGATTCTATTGGATTTGTAGAAAAGGATTTGTAGAAAAATTAAGTTCAAAAATTCTAGACCAACAATTTGATGAATTAATAATAATGGGCGATTTTAATGGTGTGATGGACAAAAAGGAGGATAAATCCCAAAAACGGGAGGGAAGACCCCCAAAAGTGGCTGGGGAATAACCAAACAATTTCAAGAAAATGTTAGATGACCTTGCCCTATTAGATCTGTGGCGACACCAACATAAAAAGGAAAAGGACTCTACCTTCTTTTCCAATCGACATAGAGTCTGGTCACGAATCGACATGATTTGGGGTACAAAGACAATAGCAACAAAAGTATTAAAAACAAAGATTCTCCCAATGGTGACGTCAGACCATGCCTCGATAGAAATAATAATAGAGGAGAGAGAAACCAGGACATTTCAATGGAGACTGAAAGATTCCTTAATAAGAGGAGAAAAGGGACAGGAAAAAAATAGAGAATATTTTCAATTCATTAAAGAACAGCTCTTCCTGAAGGCCACGCCCCCAGTGGCCTTCAGGAAGAGCTGTTCTTAGCCACACCCACCTCGTCCCTCTTTGCATCGCCGGGCGTGCAAAGCCACATGCTAAGAGAGACGAGGTGCGTGTGGCTAAGCACTGCTCTTCCTGAAGGCCACTGGGGGCGTGGCCTTCAAGAAGAGCTGTGCTTAGCCACGTCCACCCCGTGCCTCTGCATCACAGCTCGCCGCAAGGGAAGGAAGGGAAACTGCGAGATTTTAATGGTTCTGGAGGGAGGGGCACCTTCCATTAACGAAGCAAACGAAGCGATTCGTATTTCCTGATATTTCCGATCTTTTTTTCAAGAAAATTTTGGAAATAATTTCAAAATCGAATCGCCAGCGCCCCCTATATCCGAAACGAGTTTTGAACCTTTTTGAACCCAAGCCTAATATATACCCCACTTGCCTCACTTCCAACAGACCTCTGAAGATGCCATTATCCACAGATACAGGTGAAACTGTCAGACTGTAGGATCTATATAGCAATATTAAATAACCACTCACAAGCCGGCTTGCTTTGAAATGGATATATTGCATGTGTATCTGCAGCAAAGAAAGACACTACTGACTTTTTCCCACCACCACTTCCTTTTATACACCTTTTCTGCCCATCTCCCCTTCTTCTCAGTTTCCTTCTTAGAGCTTGTTGCTTCACAAGTTCCAATACAAGGTTTCCAGCACTCTCTGCTGGCTTCAAAATATCACAGAGAGAGAATTGAGGCAGCCAGGATGATTCAGTCAGGATCAACAGACCTCACTACCTCTGAGGATGCTTGCCATAGATGCAGGCGAAACGTCAGGAGAAATGCCTCTAGAACATGGCTCTATAGCCCGAAAAAACCCACAAGAACCTAGTGATTCCAGCCATGAAAGCCTTCGACAATACATAGAATCAAAGAGTTGGAAGAGACTCTTCCAACTCATGGGCCATCCAGTCCAACCCCATTCTGTCAAAAAGCAGGAATATTGCATTCAAATCACCCCTGACAGATGGCCATCCAGCCTCTGTTTAAAAGCTTCCAAAGAAGGAGCCTCCACTCCGGGGCAGAGAGTTCCACTGCTGAACGGCTCTCACAGTCAGGAAGTTCTTCTTCATGTTCAGATGGAATCTCCTTTCTTGTAGTTTGAAGCCATTGTTCTGCGTCCCAGTCTCCAGGGAAGCAGAAAAAGGATGACTCAGTCAGGATGTCATGGAGGGAATTTGTGATATCTTCATGCCATCGGAAATGGACTCCTGACAGAAACATCAGGAAAGAATGCTACGAACATGGCCAGACAGCCCAGAAAATTCACAGTAACCCAGTGATTCTAGCTATGAAAGCCTTCGATAACACATCAAGCATGGTTGGTTGAGTCGCTCATATCAGAATCTCTCCCCACTTCATGCCTTTTTTCATTGTTTTTAGGAAAATCTGAGCAGATTCCAGGAAGATTTGCTTGGCCCAATTCTCTGTGATCTATTTTTTTTTAAAAAAAAAACAACATTGGGACATATCTGTATAACAGGTTTAAGTCTGATGGTCACCTTCTTTAGGTCTGATGGCCTGATGGTCTGATGGTCGCCTTCTTTAGGTCTTTAGGTCTGATGGCCACCTTCTTTAACATGGAAACTATGGCCAAATGTAGTTTTATTTTCACAATAATACTCCCGCGGTGGTGATTAGACAATGCCATTTATTTCAATGGGTCTACTCTATGAGGGTCCAAACTTAGGTGACGTGTTGTCGTTTCGCGATGTGCAGCTAGGAAGCTCTAAACAGAATTTGCAGCATCTCCACCAAAGCTTCCTAACCATAGCAAACCACTCTTTGCAGTGGTTTGGTTCCGAATTTAAATTAGGAACCAAACCACTGCAAAGCATATGTTGTGCTATTGATATGGTGCAATGCATCCTACATAATCCTGGGATTTGTAGTTTGTTGAGATACCTCAAGCAGCTACAAATCCCAGGATTCAATAGCAGTAACATTGACTTGTAAAAAGCTGTAACTGGAAGAGGGGAGGTGGTATCAGTAATTGGGTGCATAGGATTTTGTATATGTTTCATACATGGGATGAATTCGAGTCTCTGTTCTCACCCCTTCAATCTATTTCATATTAAGAAATAGATTGGAAATATGTCTCTGGATCACCCGTGAACAGCATCTCGCTCTCTCTCCCTGGTCCGTCCTGGGCAAAGAGGCAAGATTAGTTCATAAAGTATCTGTCAAGGATACTGTCTGCATTCAGATTGTCCAACAACCCGTCCCTGAGCACATCTCCACTGTAAATATGCTCACCTTTGAACATCATCATCTTATGTGTCTATCATGGAAGGAGAACAGGTTGTCTCAGCAGCCCAAGGCCTTGCCATTTACTAGTCCGTCTCCAATACATGTGTCAGCCCCCAGGCTATTTGTTGCACTCTGGCCTGGAATCACCTTTGCACCACACATGAGTCCAGTATTACTAACTAATAGGCTTGTTTGATCAAGAAAAAATTTGGTTCTAAACTTGCTTCATTTCCAGGGGGCGCCAGCGTTTTGAATTTCTGAGGACTTCCGAAATTTAAGATTTCAAAATTTCGAAATTTACAAAATTTCGTTAATTACGAATCGATTCGTTAATGGCGGACGCGATTACACAATGCACTAAAAACTAGGGCTGGGCGGTTTCGTTTCGTTAATTCGTAATTCGTTAATAATTCGTTAATTTTTTCAATTACAAAACGATAACGAACCATTCTGGAGCAATTATTAAAAAAAACGAATTTTCAAAAACGTTTTGTAAATGCTTCGTATTTCGATATTGTATTCGTTTCGTTATTGTTTTGAGGTCGTTTCGTTATTATTTCCGCATGTCTGGGCCATTTTTATGGTTTAATTAGTGAAAAAAAATTATAATATCACACCAACAGTCAACAACAGAGGGAGAGGGAAGCTTCAGAAGCTTTTGGAGGTTTTTTAGCGTATTTCGCGGTCGCGTCCGCCATTAACGAATCGATTCGTTATTGTTTCGGAAATCGATTCGTTAATTTTTTACCATTTACGAAATTTCGTAAATATCGAACTTTTTAAAAGGAAAATTTTGTAATTATTTTAAATATAGAAACAAAAAAAAACCCCAAATACAAATCGATTTTAGAAACAAATTTTTCCGTTGTTACCCAGGCCTACTAAAAACACCTCCAAACGGGACAGGGGGAACTTCTGAAATTCAGGATGAAATTAAAATACATTAAGTTAGTAAAAATACAAATTAAAATCACTTAAAATTAATAAAATAATAAAATAAATCATAAAATAATAAAATAAAATAATAAAATAAGTAATAAGATAATAAAATATCTCCAGGAGGAGGAGGAGGACGGGGAGGAAAGGCAACGCTGGCACCTTTTCTCTCCTTCTTTCCCGCCTTAATAATTACGAAATAATTACGAAATAGTTACAAAAATTTGGAAAAATTGTTTCGATTCTTAATTACTCTTCACACTATTCCTGCATTATTATTATTTATTATTATTTACTGCATTTATTGACCGCCGCTCTCAGCCCTAGGGCGACTCGCGGCGGTGCACAACATAAAAACAGTTTACAAAAAGGGCAAAACAGGGAATCAATACAACAATAATACACTATAATCTAGTTACACTAAATAATCCGCTCCGTCACATCATAGAATCATAACCAATATCGTAATCCGTATTCCGTTCCAGTTGTCAATTACCAGTTGCCGTAGCGCTCAGTTGAATGCCTTCTCAAATAGCCAGGTCTTCAGGCTCTTACGGAAGGACAGAAGGGAAGGCGCCTGTCTGATGTCAGCAGGGAGGTCGTTCCACAGCCGGGGGGCCACCACCGAGAAGGCCCTTTCTCTCGTCCCCGCCAGACGTGCCTGTGAGGCAGGCGGGATCGAGAGAAGGGCCTCCCCAGACGATCTCAAGGCCCTCGTGGGCTCATAGGCCGAGATGCGGTCCGAGAGGTATTTTGGGCCGGAACCGTTTAGGGCTTTGTAGGATAACACCAGCACCTTAAATTGGGCCCGGTAGCAATCGGCAGCCAGTGGAGCTGGAACAGCAAGGGCGTTGTATGCTCCCTGCGTCCCGCTCCTGTTAGTAACATGGCTGCCGCGCGCTGGACTAGCTGAAGTTTCCGGGCCGTCTTTAAGGGCAGCCCCACGTAGAGAGCGTTGCAGTAGTCATGGCGGGATGTGACCATGGCTCGATATTGCATCATAAGCTAATTTAAATACGAATTAATAACAACTTTAGAAACTAACGAACACGATCAAACAAGCCTACTAACTAAACAGCTAGAAAGCAAACATGAAAAGGCAAAAGGCAATACAAAAATCAAAATCCAAAAAAGCAATAAGAAAAAAAGGCTATCAGAATTTTGTTCAAAAGTGACAAGGTATGTGGAAAAATCAGGAATCAAAACGTAAGCATAAATCCATAACCGAGAGCACAGGGACTGTTACACCCCAGAGTAAGAACAGGACCCTCTAATCATTAAATACACCACACCTTGGATGAAAAAAGAGTCATCTTTATTTGAAGAATAATTGGAGCCAATAAAAGAGACGAATATAAAGTTGATAAAAGTCCAAAAGCAAAAAGCCCAAAAAGCAGTAACTTAAGTCGCATTGACCGACCGGCTGCGCAGAGTTCCACACTTAGCCCTTTAACAACACAAGTGTTCAATTCTAAGGCTTCCCGCCAAATGGAACTGTAGAGGAGAGTCTACTGAACAAGCTCTGGCAAGCCACACACTTGGAAAATGTCCCTTGAAGAGACCTTTCTCAAGAAAGATTGCGACAAGGGTTGAATGAAAAGTAATGCCTCCACCTTCGTAACTCCTCAACAGATCATCATCATCATCATCATCATCTTTAATTACTTATTAATCGCCCTCCATCCGAGATGCTCCAGGTGATTTACATAGCAGAAATTATACAGGATAAAACACATACATACAAATATTTAAATTAACATGGGTCAAATGCTCTAGTAAAAAGCCAGGTCTTAAGTGCTAGAATAAAAGGCCCTAAGTCACGCATGGCTCTCAAATAGGGAGGCAAGGAATTCCACAAGGCAGGGGCAGAAACAGAGAAGGCCCTGTGCCTGGTGCTTTCCAAGTGCACTTCCCTAGGACCCGGTATATAGAGCAAATTGCGTTGGGATGGTCGTGGCGACCTCCGATGATGGTAGAAGGAGAGACGGTCTCTAAGATACAATGGACCCTGGCCACATAAAGTTTTAAAGGTCAGGACCAGCATCTTATACAAACCACGATACTCAATTGGGAGCCAGTGTAGATGCCGCAGCACTGGTGTTATATGGCATTTCATGGGCGTTTTTGTGAGTAACCTGGCTGCAGCATTCTGGACAATACGGAGCTTTCGGGTCGTAGACATTGGAAGGCCAACATACAGGGCGTTACAATAGTCTAGCCGAGATGTGACCATGGCATGGATGACTGTGGACAGAGCATCATCCGACAGGTAAGGTGCCAGTTGCCTCGCTTGTCATAGATAGAAAAAGTCCTGTTTGCTGGCAGCAATGACCTGAGCCTCCATCGTCAGCTGTGAATCCAAAATGACACCTAGGCGATGGAGAGAGAGCAGCGCCATCAAAGGGGAGGTAACGGATGGGTCGGACCTCTCGGGCGGCCATGGCACAGGATATCAGTCTTCGCCGGGTTCACTTTCAGTCTGCTAGCACGTAGCCAGTTCAACAGAGCCTCCAGGCAGGTACAGATGGCAGTACTGGTATGCGGCAGGTACTGGCTTGTTCAGTAGACTCTCCTCTACAGTTCCATTTTGGCGGAAAGTTTTAGAATTCCACTACTGCCATCTGTTGAGGAGTTACGAAGGTGGAGGCATTACTTTTCATTCAACCCTCTTATAAAGAATCTCATCCTCAAACCCGCAAGTGAGAGGCCTATTTATGGCTCTCTCAAAGGGAGACGCAAGACCAGAAAATGCTAAACACCCAACAGATTCAACACCATTGACCATAAGGAGACAGGCAGGATTTTAATACATGTATCTGTTTGTTGAGTTGGCCAAGAAGGAGTAGTTGGCCAAGAAGGAGCCAAAGAGCAAGGGCAGCCTTGTGTGTCTGCATGCAGTGCATATATTTCTCTCTTTCACTGTCTCTTTTCTTATGCTTTGCAGCCTACCTTGAAGATCTCACAAGATGTGTAGAACAAAGCCGCAGGCTGATCATTGTACTGACTCCAGACTACATCCTCAGGAGAGGCTGGAGCATTTTTGAGATGGAAAACAGACTCCACAACCTGCTTGTCAGTGGAGAAATCAAAGTCATTTTCATCGAGTGTCCCGAACTGAAAGGCAAAGTGAATTACCAAGAAGTCGAATCGCTAAAGCACGCCGTGAAACTCTTCTCGGTCGTCCAGTGGAACGGTCCCAAAAGCAGCAAACTGAATTCGACCTTTTGGAAGCGCTTGCTCTACGAAATGCCGGCCAAGAAAAAAGAGGTTTTGTCCCGGCGCCAAGTCCTGGATTCGGCCGAGCAGGGCCTCTTTGGGGATCTCCAAACGATGCCGAACATTGCCGTGACGGACACCTCGGCCGCTATGGTTGCCTCGCAGGCAGACCTGGGCAATTACCAACAGCCGGATCCGGTGCAAACGAGACATTACTGCAGAGGATACGAGTACGACATGCAGTCCGCCACCTTGCCCTTGGCTGCCATAAGCAGCAACCACCACACTTATTGCAACATACCCCTGACGCTACTCAATGGGCAGCTACCTCTTAATAACAGCATGAAGGACGCACAAGAGTTTCACAGGAACAACCCTTTGCTGCCCTTGTCAACGAGGGAGCTCAGTTTCACCAGTGACATATGGTAGTCGCATTGGGACACTCATTGGCTCCTCGAACCCTGAACATCCGGTGCCAAAATATTTTGAAAAGTCACCGCAAACTCACTTTTATACTTGAACCTCTTTGTTTACACTTCCAAAATTATTAACAAGGGAGGGAACCTACTTTTGTAGCTCACAGATATCTTTTAATGTACAGTTTTATGGCTTCTTTATATTTTGAAAAAAAGGGGGGAGCGCTGGAGAGTATTTTGAAAGAAGGGTTTAGAGCAGGGGTCCTCAAACTACGGCCCGCGGGCCACTTCTGGCCCGCCAAGGGCACTTATCTGGCCCACGGAGGAGGAGCTCCCCCCCACACACACACACACACACACAGTGCCGCTCCCTTGGCTGGCTCACGCTATCCGTCAGGCCCGATGGGCAGCGTGAGCCAGCCAAGGGTGGCTGCCCCACGATCGTCCACAATTTTCCTAGTTAAAGGTTTTCCTCTGACATGAAGTCCAGTCGTGTCTGACTCTGGGGTGTGGTGCTCATCTGCATTTCTAAGTCGAAGAGCCGGCGTTGTCCGTAGACACCTCCAAGGTCATGTGGCCGGCATGACTGCATGGAGCGCTGGGGCAGCCTCCCTTGGCTGGCTCACGCTGCCCATCGGGCCTGACGACTTCCAGCCCGCCAAGGGCACTTATCCGGCCTGCGGAGGAGGAGCGCCCTCCCCCACAGTGCCCCTCCCTTGGCTGGCTCACGCTATCCGTCAGGCCCGATGGGCAGCATGAGCCAGCCAAGGGCAACTGCTCCGCACGGTCTACTCTCGTGTCAAGCACCTCGTGAGTGCTGCTCCTCCCTTGGCAGGTGTCTACGGACAATGCCAGCTCTTCAACACCTCCAAGGTCATGTGGCCGGCATGACTGCATGGAGCGCCGGGGCAGCCTCCTTTGGCTGGCTCATGCTGCCCATCGGGCCCAATGGGCAGCGTGAGCCTGCCAAGGGAGGAGCAGCACCGCGCGGCCTACTTTTGCGTAAAGCAACTCACATGGTGCTTTACACGAGAGTAAGCCGTGCGGTGCTGCTCCTCCCGATGGGCAGCGTGAGCCAGCCAAGGGCAGCTGCTCTGCGTGGCCTACTCTTGTGTAAAGCACCTCGCGAGGTGCTTTATGCGCGAGTAGGCCACGCGGGGCTGCTCCTCCCTTGGCAGGCTCACGCTGCCCATCGAGCCCGATGGGCAGCGTGAGCCAGCCAAGGGAGGCTGCCCAGCGCTCCATGCAGTCATGCCGGCCACATGACCTTGGAGGTGTCTACGGACAACGCCGGCTCTTCGACTTAGAAATGCAGATGAGCACCACACCCCAGAGTCAGACACGACTGCTCCTCCTTGGCAGGCTCATGCTATCTGTCAGGCCCGATGGGCAGCGGGAGCCAGCCAAGGGAGGCTGCCCCGGCGCTCCATGCAGTCATGCCGGCCACATGACCTTGGAGGTGTCTACGGACAACGCCGGCTCTTCGACTTAGAAATGCAGATGAGCACCACACCCCAGAGTCAGACACGACTGGACTTCATGTCAGAGGAAAACCTTTAACTAGGAAAATTGTGGAAGATCCAGGGTGGGGGAAAGAACTCTTGTCTGTCGGAGGTAGGTATGAATGTTTCAATTGGCCACCTTGATTACAGTTTTTAGGGAGAATCCTTTGTTGAGAGGTGATTAGCTGGCCCTGATTGTTTCTTGTCTGGAGTTCCCCTGTGTTTGAGTGTTGTTCTTTATTTACAGTTATAATTTTAGAGTTTTTTAAATACTGGTAGCCAGATTTTGTTCAGATTAGAAATAGGACGTTTTCCCATTCTCTGCTCCTGGAATTACTGCCTAAAGAGGGCGAGAAAGAACCCTTCCACACAGCCAAATAAGATATGTGCAATGTGCAGAGGGATTTTTAATTGATTGAAAAGAAAAAAACTATAGTCCGGCCCTCCAACGTTCTGACGGACAGCGAACTGGCCCCCGGTTTGAAAAGTTTGAGGACCCCTGGTTTAGAGGCTGATCCTGGATTGGCATTTAGTGTTCTATATATATGTATGTGTGTGTTAGAGTAAGACTCCGTATTTATATATATATATCAGTACTGCTGAAAATGGAATGGATTTCTGTCTCTTTTCCCAAGGACCGCTCGATACAAACAACACAACTCACCGATCCGAAACCCAACCGGTGACAAACAAAAAGAAGCGCTGTTATTCCAGACTGTTCCAGGAGGACCCATTTCCCTAAAGGATTTGATATAGGAGAGCGTTCCTATATTATTGTCGCCAATGCAAAAGATGACCTCCGGTTTTCACTCGGCAATTTCTGTCGTCGGAAAATGCATCCCTCACTTAACGTCATCCATCATTTTGTGCTCGAGATCTTCCTTAATGACAGTTGCCGTTGTGTTTTCCTCGAGTTCGACAGCAATTTAGTTTCCGTAGATGTTTTTTTATTATATTTTTAAAGCTTTCCCGCTTTCGACGAACTTTCTTCCTTTCACGTTTTCCATACCGGTGGGATCGTCAAATGCTGATTTGAACATTTCTTAAGCTTCTTGTAAGATTTGTATTGATGCTAATGTAAATTTTGCACAGGGTTATTATTATTATTATTATTATTATTATTATTATTTTGGGTTTGGTGTGACAACTTACTGATTGACATTTGACAGAAACTGTCAGCAATAGAAAAAAGAGAAATACAGCAATACTCACAAACAGAACCGCTGAATTGGTCCGCTTACTCACGCCATGATGTCGGATGTGTCTCAAAAATCACCTTATTTTATTTATTTCGTATCAAAAGCATTGCTTTAGGCCTGGGTAACAATGGAAAAATTTGTTTCTAAACTCGTTTCGTTTTTAGGGGTCCATCGCGTTTCGTTTTTTAAAAGAATTCTGAAATTTTCCTTTTAAAAATTTCGAAATTTACAAAATTTTGTATAATTACGAATCGATTCATTAATGGCAGACGCGATTGCGCAATATGCTAAAAAATAGGCCTGGGCGGTTTCGTTCATTAATTTTGTAATTCGTTAAATATTCGTTAATTTTAGCAATTACAAAACGATTACAAAACTTATTTTTAAACCCGGAAGTGTTTTTAAATATCGAAACGGCATGCGCCAAATATTTTTGTATTTCCGTCCATTTCGGAAATACGTAAGATGGCTAGATGCTTGCTGGGAGCTCTCCTCTCTCTCCTCTCCTTAGCCAGTCAGAGCCTGAAAGAGGAGGAGGAGGAGGAGAGGGCGGGGAAGGCGCCGGCTGAGCAAGCGAGCGAGAGGGCGAGCGACCCTCAGCGGGAAGGCGGCCCGTCCCTCCTTCCTCACCTTTGCGGTGGGTGTGCTTCGTTCTCCCAATTCTGCACTGAAACCTTAGCGGAGGGCTGGGCTAGATGGCCTTTGGGGAGCCCTTCTCCCAATTTCGCATTGAGACCATAGCAGAGGGCGGGACTAGATGGCCTTTGGGGAGCCCCTTCTCCCAATTCCACATTGAAACTTTAGCAGAGGGCTGGAATGTATGGCCTTTGGGGAGCCCCTTCTCCCAATTCCGCATTGAAACCTTAGGAGGGGGCTGGACTAGATGGCCTTTGGGGAGCCCCTTCTCCCAATTCCGCATTGAAACCTTAGCAGAGGGTGGGACTAGATGGCCTTTGGGGAGCCCCTTCTCCCAATTCCACATTGAAACTTTAGCAGAGGGCTGGAATGTATGGCCTTTGGGGAGCCCCTTCTCCCAATTCCGCATTGAAACCTTAGGAGGGGGCTGGACTAGATGGCCTTTGGGGAGCCCCTTCTCCCAATTCCGCATTGAAACCTTAGCGGAGGGCTGGGCTAGATGGCCTTTGGGGAGCCCTTCTCCCAATTTCGCATTGAGACCATAGCAGAGGGCGGGACTAGATGGCCTTTGGGGAGCCCCTTCTCCCAATTCCACATTGAAACTTTAGCAGAGGGCTGGAATGTATGGCCTTTGGGGAGCCCCTTCTCCCAATTCCGCATTGAAACCTTAGGAGGGGGCTGGACTAGATGGCCTTTGGGGAGCCCCTTCTCCCAATTCCGCATTGAAACCTTAGGAGGGGGCTGGACTAGATGGCCTTTGGGGAGCCCCTTCCTCCAATTCCGCATTCAAACCTTAGCAGAGGGCTGGACTAGATGGCCTTTGGGGACCCCCTTCTCCCAATTCCGCACTGAAACCTTAGCTTCGGAGGAGCCGGGCCCGACTCGGCGGCAGCGCTTGAGGGCCCGCCAGAGTGAGTGCCTGCCTTCCCTCCTTAATAATAATTTCTCCTCCCTATTCTACTAAATTAATAATTAAATTTAAAAAATATTGAAAAAATATTGAAAAAATATTGAAAAAAGGGCGCCATCTTTACAAAATGTTTTGTAAATATTTACGAAATTTCGTAAATACCGAACTTTTTTAAGGGAAAATTTTGTAATTATTTTAAATATCGAAACAAAAAAACACCCCAATTACAAATCGATTTTAGAAACAAATTTTTGCGTTGTTACCCAGGCCTACAAAAAACCCTCCAAATGGGACGGGGGAACTTCTGTAGCTTCCCTCTCCCTCTGTTGTTGACTGTTGTTGTGATAAAACAAACAACAACTATAAAACTTGCACCAGACATCCGAAAATAATTACGAAATAATTACGAAATAATTACGAAATAATAACGAACCAATTACGAAATAAATTGAAAAAATTGTTTCGCATCTAATTTACTCCTCACACTATTCCTGCATGGCTCAATATTGGATCGTAAGCTAATTTAAATACGAATTAATAACGAATTACGAAATTAACGAACGAAACCGCCCAAGCCTATATCTATATAAATAAAAATGTAATGTTAGTTCGTGCTACCATCAGAACTCAAAAACCACTGGGGGAATTGACACCAAATTTGGACACAAGACACCTAACAGTCCAATTTATGTCCTCCACTCAAAAAAAAATGATTTTGTCATTTGGGAATTGTCGTTGCTGGGATTTATAGTTTACCTACAATCAAAGAGCATTCTGAACTCCACCAATGATGGAATTGGGCCAGACTTAGCACACAGGGCTCCCATGACCAACAGAAAAAACTGGAAAGGTTTGGTGGACATTGACCTTGAGTTTGGGAATTATAGTTCACCCACATCCAGAGAGCACTGTGGACTCAAACAATGATGGATCTGGACCAAACTTGGCACGAATATTCCATATGCCCAAATATGAACACAGATTAAGTTTAAGGGAAATAGACCTTGACATTTGGGAGTTGTAGTTGCTGGGATTTATAGTTCACCTACAATCAAAGAGCATTCTGAACTCCACCAATGATGGAATTGGGCCAAACTTAGCACACAGGGCTCCCATGACCAACAGAAAAAACTGGAAGGTTTGGTGGACATTGACCTTGAGTTTGGGAATTGTAGTTCACCCACATCCAGAGAGCACTGTGGACTCAAACAATGATGGATCTGGACCAAACTTGGCACGAATATTCCATATGCCCAAATATGAACACTCCACCAGGGTTCACATTTGGGCATATTGAGTATTTGTGCCAAGTTTGGTCCAGATATGCTGAAATGTGAACACTGGTGGAGTTTGAGGAAAACAGAACTTGACATTTGGGATTTATAGTTCCCCTACAACCAAAGAGCATTCTGAACTCCACCATCAATGGAATTGGGCCAAACTTCCTACACAGAGCTCCCATGACTAACAGAAAATACTGTTCTTTCTGATGGTCATTGGGGACCCCTTTGACACCCCCTCGCGACCCCCCAGGGGTCCCGACCCCCAGGTTGAGAAACGCTATTGTAGAGTTTATCAACAGGTGTAGGTTTAAGACATCCTGTGATTATTCTGCATGTTTCATTCAATGCTGTGTTCACCTGCTTTGCATGGGCAGACCTATGCCAAACAGGGCAGGCATACTCGGCAGCTGAGTCAGACAAGTCTAGGGCTGATGTTCTCACTAATTCTGGGTTTCCACCCCATGTGCTGCCAGTAAGTTTCCACAGGATGTTATTGTGTGCCGCTACCTTGTACTTGGTGTTCAAGAAGTGTCTCCTACATGCAGAGGCGGCCCTAGGTAATTTTCAAGGGTAAGTAAACAGTATTTTGGCACCCCCCCCCCCCACCAATCATTGATATATTTTTTCTCATGGGAGTTCTGTGTGCCCTATTTGGTTCAATTCCATCATTGGTGGAGTTCAAAATGCTCTTTGATTGTAGGGGAACTATAAATCCCACCAAACCCTTCCAGTATTTTGTGTTGGTCATGGGAGTTCTGTGTGCCCTATTTGGTTCAATTCCATCATTGGTGGAGTTCAGCATGCTCTTTGATTGTAGGTGAACTATACATCCCAGTAACTACAACTCTCATATGTCAAGGCCTATTTTCCCCCAAGAGCGCCTCAAGAGCACCCCTGGGCAAAATCAAAGGCTTACTTTGCGTAACAGTTGAGCTGCCCCTGCCTATATGCTAGTGTACGATCTAAGGTGACACCAAGATATTTAGGATGGAAACAATGTTCAAGCACTTGACCTTCCCAGGTGATTTTCAATTTCCTGTTGGCTTCCCTCACTGTGGGAGAAGATGCAGATCAAGAATAGGGCTCCACAGTCACCTACGGACCCACCCTGGAGGATTATCCTACTAGGACAACAAGGGATCGCCTAAGTAAGTAAGTAAGTAAGTAAGTAAACTCAATTTTCCTAGTTTCCGACAGACCTCACAACCTTTGAGGATGCCTGCCATCGATGCAGGCAAAACGTCAGGAGGGAATGCTTCTCGAATGTGGCCAGTAAGCCCAGAAAACTTGATATCGAGCTCTTTTGGGAGGGTCTCCCCAGTGGAGGAGATCCCTGAGGACCGCTCAAAAGGGCCCTTGAACCTTGGTGAGGCCAGCGGGAGCCAATCAGAGCCGCGAGGAATATTAAAATAATAAGACCTCAGCAAAGCGGAAGAAGTCCAGCGACCGAGGCGTTTATTTAGCGATTCAGCTGATATCGGATGCATTGCAGGAATCATTCCACCGCAAGCATGCCAGTACAAAGTTTCCAAGCATTTTTATAGCAAAAAGACAAAGAGAACAGTTTCAAAACTCCCGCCCGCCCATTGCCGGCCGGCTTCGCGCAGATTGGCTGGCGGCAGAACAGCTGGGAGGAGGCTTGGCGGCCCGCCTCGCCTCCGGACCAATCAGCGAGCTCTGCCGTCTCTGGGAGGCCAATCAGTGCCTTCCTAGCGCTTCCGAAGATGGACCAATCAGAGGCCAGGAGGCGGGACGAACCTTGACAATGGGAAGGGAAATGATGGGCTTACGAGTCATCTGCCAGCTGGAATGCGAGGCTTTTGTCCTCGCTGGCAGGGTGTGATTTATGAAACAAAAGTCTTCCTGTCCTTGATGAGCTTTGGGGGGATATGAATGACTATTTCGGCATCGGACCTCAGGGGGGATCAACGATGCCTTATGCAAATACAATCTTTCTATTCCGAGTGTCCATAAGTCCCCTGATCCCATCAGACATGCTCAGAGAATGGGGAGGGGCCATTATGGCTATGGTTCCATGCAGGGTGAATTAATCAAAGGCGAGTCTTGGGAGATGCAGAGGTTCTCCCTCAGGCAGTTCCTGGTCACATCATTTGTGGGGCAAGGGTCAAGGGGAAAGGGGGAACAGACCATACTACACAGCAAGATACATACATTCAAATCATAAGCATTTCATGGCAACAAAACCCCATCTTTGTCCCACATCCCAAGTATATTTAATAGAGGAATTGATTTTAATTGAAAACTTGGAGTCCCATGGTTCTGGAGAAAGTTTGTGGAAATGGAGGTGGCTTGCAGTTCAAAGCAAGCAAGCAGAAAGTCATTTTTCCCTGGTTAAGGTTAGCAGATGGGCGCTGAGTTGACTGGTAACAAGATCCATAGCTTGGTCTTTGGGAAACTATAACTCTCATGGAGGGCAGAAGTCCCAAGGTCCAGCCGTTTCCCAAAAGCCTCGTGGGGTCCTTGTTATTGTCAGTGCTTTGGCAATGTGACCAAGACTTGATCCTTGCTGTGTAGTCTGGTGCCCTTGCCCTTGGCAGAACTATAAGTACTTGGGGGGGGGGGGGGGGATGCTTGGCATCAAACTCACAACAACCCCTACTATAGATCAAGGCAGCTGGCTTCTTTTTTTGACTGTTGCTACTTGCTTTGCTGAGCACTTCCACTTCCAAATGTACCTTCATGCGCACCTGCGTTGACCCAAATGGGAAAAGACAGGATCCCAATACATTTGGTTCACAACACATGTTGGTTGTCATTTTGGCATTTTTTAAAAAATGGCTTTCACTTTGCCCACCATATTTATTTCTGTTTGTGCTGTCACATGCTGGGCCTGTAGCAATTGTCTATTAACAGGACATGATCTTTATGTGCCCAGCAGGACGCTGGGATGCCTCGGCTGAGAGGCCCTATGAATTTCCCTATACAAAGTCTTTAGAAACTTGGAAAGTTTAACAAAGTTCTTTATTGGTGCAACAAATCAGTCAAATACTTCTTAGATCTTCAACAAGTCAACCAAATATTTCTTAACTTGTCCACATTGTACAGGCAACTTGTTCCATGAACTGTTTCTTTCTTTTATGCGGGAAATCCTTTTGATCCCTCCCTGGGCAATCTGTCTTTTAGGCTTAGCTGGTGTGGGGCCCTACTCCCGGTTCCAATTTGCTTTATGGGTACCCGAGTAGACCTTACTGGCTAAAACTCTGAAGATTTTCCAGCTGGAGTCATAGAATCCTAGAATCAAAGAGTTGGAAGAGACCTCCTGGGCCATCCAGTCCAACCCCATTCTTGCCAAGAAGCAGGAATATTGCATTCAAATCACCCCTGACAGATGGCCATCCAGGCTCTGTTTCAAAGCTTCCAAAGAAGGAGCCTCCACCACACTCCAGGGCAGAGAGTTCCACTGCTGAACGGCTCTCCCAGTCAGGAAGTTCTTCCTCATGTTCAGATGGAATCTCCTCTCTTGTAGTTTGAAGCCATTGTTCCATTGCGTCCTAGTCTCCAAGGAAGCAGAAAACAAGCTTGCTCCCTCCTGCCTGTGGCTTCCTCTCACATATTTATACATGGCTATCATATCTCCTCTCAGCCTTCTCTTCTTCAGGCTAAACATGCCCAGCTCCTTAAGCCGCTCCTCATAGGGCTTGTTCTCCAGACCCTTGATCATTTGAGTCACCCTCCTCTGGATACATTCCAGCTTAGAGTCAATATCTCTCTTGAATTGTGGTGCCCAGAATTGGACACAATATTCCAGGTAAAGTGGTCTAACCAAAGCGGAATAGAGCATGGGGAGCATGACTTCCCTAGATCTAGACACATGCATAGAAAAAGAAAATTTAGCTTCTGGTACAGCTGTGCCAGCACACCGTTAATTAACTCAATAGTGTGTGTTTAATTTCCAGAAGCCTCAGGGCACTAGACGCACCATCCATTATTCATAGAACATGGGATCCAAAGTAAACCATAAATTGATGTGCAAAGGAAGCCCTGCCATCTCCATTGCATTGGTTCAACAATGGTCTGCCCCGACTCCTTGGAGAGATTACTTCCGACGGATACTCAGGCAGGATGTTGCCAAAGCCGCCTGCGAGTGTTCCCTGACAAATAAACAAATACTGAAAATGAAGGGCTTTGGAATATTTTATCGGTGATAGATTAAATCTATATAAATATACATGTAATGTTTGTTTGTGGGACTAACATAACTCAAAAACCACTGTCTCAATGCAATGAGGTTGATTGTGGAGTTCCCTCCTGCAAATCTCCTGGGAAGACAAGGGGACAAACGTCAGCGTGCTGGAAGAAACAAAGACCACCAGCATTGAAGCGATGGTCCTCTGCCATCAACTCCGCTGGCCGGCCACGTTGTCCGGATGCCTGACCACCGTCTCCCAAAGCAGTTGCTCTACTCTGAACTTAAGAACGGAAAACGGAATGTTGGTGGACAGGAAAAGAGATTAAAGATGGGCTTAAAGCCAACCTTAAAAACTCTGGCATAGACACTGAGAACTGGGAAACCCTGGCCCATGAGCGCTCCAGTTGGAGGTCAGCTGTGACCAGCAGTGCTGCAGAATTCGAGGAGGCACGAGTGGAGGGTGAAAGAGAGAAACGTGCCAGGAGGAAGGCGCGTCAAGCCAACCCCAACCGGGACCGCCTTCCACCTGGAAACCAATGCCTTCACTGTGGGAGAAGATGCGGGTCAAGAATAAGGCTCCACAGCCACCTACGAATCCACAAGGAAACCCATCATGAAAGACCATCTTACTCGTCCAATGAGGGATCGCCTAAGTAAGTAAGTAAGTATACAACAAGGAAATTCCTCTCTCTGATGAGGTAGTTAGTTGCAAAAACGGAATGAGGAATCCAAGAGGAAAAAGCCTTCCTTAGTCTTCCAGATTTAAAGGGCCCCCAAGGAACCGGCTATCTGTGAAAAGCAGAGCCTTTTCTCTAACGAGACCCCCTGGGCTTCCCCAGCAGTGGAAGAAACCTCATGCGGTGTTCGAAGGATGCCTGGGAGCTGCCGTTTTGATTTCTACAACGCCTCGGAGCACCCAACATCTTGTAGCCTCGGGACATGACTTGAAACTTTAAATTAAGGGTTGGGAAACTTGAATCCCGGGGGATGAAGGAAGTCCTCCTGGGATTTCAATCCAACTCTCTCTGGAGTTCTGCAAACGGAAGCACATCAGAACGCTTCTTGGTACTTTCCCAGATTCCGCATAGAGGGAGCTGCCCATTCAAAAAGCTTGAAATTTCTCTCCTTTCACAATATTTTTATATTGTTTCAACATTACAGGGTGACTTTCCTTTTTGTGGAGGGCTGCGGAAACCTTTTCTGCAAAGTGTGCTGTAAACACGGCACGTTGTTGGTAATGTTGGGTGGTGTTTGGAAACCTCTTACCATTGCCAAATTTTTCGTGACCCCAACATTGAACCCACAGTTTAAGAAGTGGTGGACTAGAGATGGTGGTGGGGTATTATTATTATTATTATTATTATTATTATTATTATTATTATTATTGAAATCGAGAATTTAGGGGTCTTTGCCAGGAGGCAGAGACCAATTAGACCCATCAAAGAGTTCTTTTTCCCTGGCGAGACGGAGAAGCACCCAATATTTTCCCCTGATTTTCCCAATGAAAGGTCTCACCAAGTTCAAATCAAATCAAATCATTTATTTCGGTCATTGACCAGCACAGGAAATAGTGACATTTTCATACAAACTTGGTATGTTTGGTACATTAAAAATATAAATATAACGACTGAAGCACAATTTGGGTGAGGGAGCGGAAGGGGAAACAGGGTAATTTATTTATTTATTTATTTATTTCACAGTTTTGTGTACCGAGCTTCTCAACCTCGTAGAGGGACTCAGCCCGGTTTACAGCCATAAAAACATATACATTCATTAAAATAGCATATATCACAAATTACAAAAACAACTTTAAAAACACTATATATAAAACTACAGTGGTCAGTCGTCCTATTAAGATGGATCTACATCAACTTCCATCCAGAGTCCTATGGTGTTGTCTCATTCATCGAAGGCCTGACTCCACAGCCACGTCTTCACCCGTTTCCTAAATGTTAGGATGGATGGGGCGGTTCTGGCCTCCAGAGGGAGAGAGTTCCAGAGTCATGGGGCCACCACCGAGAAGGCCCTGTCCCTCGTCCCCACCAGCCGCGCTTGCGAGGCTGGTGGGACCGAGAGCAGGGCCTCTCCAGATGATCTTAGTAGTCTTGATGGTCGTAGGGGAGAATACGTTCGGAGAGGTAAACAGGGCCGGAGTCGTTTAGGGCTTTATAGGTTAACACCAGCACTTTGAATTGTGCTCGGAAGCTAATTGGCAGCCAGTGGAGCTGGCGTAACAGCGGAGTGGTGTGCTCCCTGTACCCAGCACCCATTAGTAATCTGGCTGCCGCACGTTGTACTTGCTGCAGCTTCCGGGCAGTCTTCAGAGGCAACCCCACGTAGAGAGCGTTGCAGTAATCTAAGCGGGATGTAACCAAAGCGTGTACTACCGTGGCCAAGTCAGCCTTCCCAAGGTACGGACGCAGCTGGCGCACAAGTTTTAATTGTGCGAATGCTCCCCTGACCACCGCTATGACCTGGGATTCCAGGCTCAGCGATGAATCCAAGAGAACTCCCAGACTGCGTACCTGAGCTTTCAGGGGGAGTGTGCCCCCGTCCAGCACCGGCTGTAACCTTACGACTGACCAGGAGTACCTCTGTCTTGTCTGGATTTAGTTTCAATCTGTTGTCCTTCATCCAGTCCGTGACAGTTAAAAATATAAATATAACGACTGAAGCACAATATGGGTGAGGGAGCGGAAAGGAAGGGGAAACAGGGTAAAAACATACAATGCCCAGATCCATCACCAAATTGTAGATTCAGAGAAGAAGATTACTGGACACACAGTTAACTTTTGGGACTAGTCATTCCCTGACGGATTGTGTACAGAACTTTGCAACATTGTAGGTTGTAGCTGAATTAATATCTGCAAGTAGCAGGGAGGTATACAATTGTCCTGAATGGCCTGGGTGCTTGTCTATCAGAGGTAAGATAAGCCTGGCACGGATATCCCTGTAGAATGGGCACTGAAGGAGCACATGTTCTATTGTTTCTACATGACCCGAGTCACAGGGGCAAGAGTCTCTCTGGGAAAAGGATCTTCCAGTAGCGGCCTTCCTTCGAATACAGCTGATGGGAGAGCGTGGCATCGAGCCAGGGTGAAAGCCCTTCGATGAATGGGAACCTCTAAGTTTGTTAAATATGCCATAGGGGAGGCAAGATATCTGCTGTCTTCATTGATAAGGAAGGTTGGAACCGAGGCCAGATCTAGTTGTCGCTCTGTGTCTGTGATACGTTGTTTAATAAGTGCTTTGGCTTGATTGTAATCCATAGCGAATAGTAGACCTGGAGAAAATCCCAATGAGGAGATTTTTGATGCTACCGCCTGCTTCCATGTGGATTGGAAGTCATCCTTCATGGTTAGTGGGGCAAGACCAAAGGGTGCACGGGATAGTCTGAGCCAGAGGTTGAGTATGGCCACCCACACCCTGGCCTCCACTCTCATCAAGCCCGTCTCTAGTCGCAGGGTGGCATTAGAAACGCATTGAGGGACCTGCAAGGCCGATCTCAGAAACTTTGACTGAACCAGCTCTAATGGGGCAAAACTGGGGAAGGGGCCCAGCTGAGCCCCATACAAGAGTTGGGCCAATGGCTTGGCTTCAAACAGCTTGAGCACAGCTGGGGTGAAGTGGGCCCCTCTTGTCCTGAGATATTTAAGAATGGCAATTGAGCTCCCCTGTGCGGTGTTGGATACTTGATCCCCATGAGCTCTTCTGCTACCATTAGATTGGAAAACTACACCTAGATATTTGAAGGATGTAACTTGTTCAATTTTATGACCATCTATGCTCCAAGAGTAAGTCCTGGGCCTATTAGCGAAAGCCATGATTTTGGTTTTATTGTAATTGAGTTGGAGCTGATCTGTGTTGCAATGTTGTATTAATGCTCTCAGAGCTCTTTTGAGCCCAATGGGTGTTCTAGAGACTCACCAAGTTGAAGAAAAGCCATCGAGGTTTATTAGCGATTCAGCTGAAAAGGATGCAGAGCAGCAATCATTCGCCAAGCAGAGCATGAAATGTTACATCAAAACAGCCATTCTTATAGGAAATACTAGGCCTGTGCGGTTTCGTTCGTTAATTCGTTAATTCGTTATTAATTCGTTAATTTTACCATTTCCGAAGCGATATTGAAACATATTTCCAAACCCGGAAGGGTTTTTAAATATCGAACCAGCAGCCCCCAGAGTTTTAACGAGCCTCCGCTCGTTTCGTTAATGGGGTGGAGGCTGCTGGAGTGCTGGTGCATGGGAGCCAATCCGGCGCTCCCAAACAGTGCACCACCATGGGTCCGTGGCTGCCTGTTTTTGATTGGCCGGCGAGCCCTTTCAAAGCGGCTCCGCGCAGCCCGTAGCTTCAAGAGGGCGAGGGAGTTTGCATTGGGTTGGCTTGGCAATGGCTGCTAGCAACTCGGATTGGATTCATTCCTTGCTGCTGTGAGTGCTGCTTGCTTCATTTGCTGTCTCTTGCCTGTGTTTGGTCCACATTTGGGCCATTTTTTGGTTAATTTTCCATTTTAAAATATTTTTTAATATTATTTTTTAATATTATTTTTTAATATTATTTTTTATATTATTTTTTAATATTATTTTTTAATATTATTTTTAAAAAATACAAAAAATATTCTAAAAAAGAAAAGACTCTTCTGTTGCTGTGTGCTCTCATTTGCTGTCTCCTGCCTGTGTTTGGTCCACATCAGGGCCATTTTTTGGTTAATTTTCCATTTAAATATTTTTTAATATTATTTTAATATTATTTTTAATATTATTTTAATATTATTCTTAAAAAATATTCTAAAAAAGAAAAGACTCTTCTGTTGGTGTGTGCTCTCATTTGCTGTATCCTGCCTGTGTTTGGTCCACATTTGGGCCATTTTTTGGTTAATTTTCCATTTTAAAATATTTTTTAATATTATTTTAATATTATTTTTTAATATTTTTTTAATATTATTTTTAAAAAATATTCTAAAAAAGAAAAGACTCTTCTGTTGGTGTGTGCTCTCATTTGCTGTATCCTGCCTGTGTTTGGTCCACATTTGGGCCATTTTTTGGTTAATTTTCCATTTTAAAATATTTTTTTATATTATTTTAATATTATTCTTAAAAAATACAAAAAATATTCTAAAAATTCGTTAATATTTACAAAATTTCGTAAATACCAAAACTTTTTTTGGAAAGTTTTGTAATTATTTTAAATATCAAAACAAAAAAACACCCCAATTACAAATCGATTTTAGAAACAAATTTTTTCTTGATCAAACAGGCCTAGGAAATACATCTTGGGAAGTCTGACTTGGCCACGGTGGTACACGCTTTGGTCACATCCCGCCTCGACTACTGCAACGCTCTCTACGTGGGGCTGCCCTTGAAGACGGCCCGGAAGCTTCAGCTAGTCCAGCGCGCGGCAGCCATGTTGTTAACAGGAGCAGGGCGCAGGGAGCATACAACGCCCCTGCTGTCCCAGCTCCATTGGCTGCCGATTTGCTACCGGGCCCAATTTAAGGTGCTGGTGTTATCCTACAAAGCCCTAAACGGTTCCGGCCCAAAATACCTTGCAGACCGCATCTCGGCCTACGAGCCCACGAGGACCTTGAGATCATCTGGGGAGGCCCTCTCTCGGTCCCGCCTGCCTCACAGGCACGTTTGGCGGGGACGAGAGAGCGGGCCTTCTCGGTGGTGGCCCCCCGGCTTTGGAACTCCCTCCCTGCTGAAGTTAGACAGGCGCCCTCCCTTATGGCCTTTCGTAAGGGCCTGAAAACTTGGCTCTTCGAGATGGCCTTCAACTGAGTGCTATGTTATTGGAAATGACGACCGGAATGGACTACGACTATGAGATTGATTATGACCCCATGATACGACGAAGCGGATTTTTAGTATAAGTAGTTGTTATGTAGTAGTAGAATGTTGTTACTGTCTTGATCTATTGTAAACCGTCTTTTTATGTTGTTGTACACCGCCACGAGTCGCCCTAGGGCTGAGAGTGGCGGTTAATAAGTGCAAGAAATAAATAAATAAATAAATAAATACAGAGTTGCACGGTTCAAATCTCCCGCCCCTGCCTCCCTGCCGGTCTTTGTTGCTGGTGGGCTAACAGCTGGGAGGCGGCCCTCCCCCCCCTCCTGTGCAACAGGACCAATCAGAAAGCTCCTGCGGTGCTCTGGAGCCAATCAGGAAGCTTCTGCTGCCTTGAGGCGGCAACGAATCAGGAAAGAGAGAGGTGGGCCGAGGAGACACAATGGGACTCACGAATGAATTGTGAAATCAGGAAATGCCGGGAGCCTCACGAGTCTCTACAGAGCAGGGGTCCCCAAACTTTTTGAACAGAGGGCCGGGTCACAGTCCCGCAAACTGTTGGAGGGCCGGATTATATTTGAAAAAAAATGAATGAATTCCTATGCACACTGCACATATATTATTTGCAGTGCACCCCCCCCCCCAATCAAAAAACAAAAACCCACACTTCTATACAAATAAAAATGTAATGTTCGTTTGTGGGATTGACACGAATTGACACCAAATTTGGACACAAGACACCTAACAACCCAATGTAAGTCCTTCACTCAAAAAATTGATTTTCTCATTTGGGAGTTGTAGTTGCTGGGATTTATAGTTCACCTACAATCAAAGAGCATTCTGAACCCCACCAATGATGGAATTGAACCAAACTTGGCACACAGTTCTCCCATGACCAACAGAAAATACTGGAAGGGTTTGGTGGGCATGACCTTGAGTTTTGGAGTTGTAGTTCACCTACGTCCAGAGAGCACTGTGAACTCAAACAATGATGGATCTGGACTAAACTTGGCACAAATACTCAATATGTACAATGTGAACACTGGTGGGGTTTGAGGGAAAAATAGTCTTTGACATTTGGGAGTTGTAGTTGCTGGGATTTATAGTTCACCTACAATCAAAGAGCATTCTGAACCCCACCAACGACGGAATTAGACCAAACTTGGCACACAGTTCTCCCATGATCAACAGAAAATACTGAAGGGTTTGGTGGGCAGTGTCCTTTAGTTTTGGAGTTGCAGTTCACCTACATCCAGAGATCGCTGTGGACTCAATGATAAATCTGGACCAAGCTTGGCACTGATATTCATATGCCCAAATGTGAACACGGGTGGAGTTTGGGGAAAATAGAATCCAGAGATTGCTGTGAACTCATACAATGATGGCTCTGGACCAAACTTGCCACTGATAATAATAATAATAATAATAATAATAATTATTGATGTGCCCAAATGTGTCAAACCTTTTCAGAGCAGCGCTGCGGGGCTTGTTCTCCCGGCGCGGCTAGGAGTGGAGTGGGAGGCGCCTTGTGGCTGCGGAGAGCAGAGCGTCTGGAGCAGAGGGTTCCTGCGATTGGCGGAGCGGCGCCGGGTGGGCGTGGCCAGGCCAGGCCATGCCGCGCGGGCTGGAGAAATGCCCTTGGCCGAGCCTGCCTTTCCCTGGCTTCCTGGCTTCCACTCCTAGCATGGCTAGGAGTGGAGTGGGAGGCGCCCTGTGGCCGCAGAGAGCAGAGCGGCCGGAGCAGAGGGTTCCCGCAATTAGCGGAGCGGCGCCGGATGGGCGTGGCCAGGCCAGGCCATGCCACGCGGGCCGGAGAAATGCCCTCGGCGGGCCGCATATGGCCCACGGGCCGTGGTTTGGCAACCCCTGCTATAGAGCCTGCCAGTCAGACAATCCTATTGTTGTATGATTGGTGTGAGTGAATGTAAACAAGAAAGAACCGGAGGGAGTTGTAGTTGCTGGGATTTATATTTCACCTACAATCAAAAAGCATTCTGAACTCCATCGACGATGGAATGGGACCAAACTTGGTACACAGAACACCCATGACCAAGAGAAAATACTGGAAGGGTTTGATGGGCATTGACCTTGAGTTTGGGAGTTGTAGTTCACCTACATCCAGAGAGCATTGTGGACTCAATAGATAATATCATAATGTAATACAATATAATACTAAATGTGAACACTGGTGGAGTTTGGGGAAAATAGAATCCAGAGATTGCTGTGAACTCATACAATGATGGATCTGGACCAAACTTGCCACTGATAATAATAATAATAATAAAAAATATTATTATTATTATTATTATTATTGATGTGCCCAAATGTGTCAAACCTTTTCAGAGCAGCGCTGCAGGGCTTGTTCTCCCGGCGTGGCTAGGAGTGGAGTGGGAGGCGCCTTATGGCCGAGGAGACCAGAGCGACCAGAGCAGAGGGTTCCCGCGATTGGCGGAGCAGCACTGGGTGGGCGTGGCCAGGGAACGCCGGCGTTCCCTGGCCACACCCACCCAGTGCTGCTCCGCCAATCGCGGGAACACTCTGCTCTGGCCGCTCTGGTCTCCAGAGGACCCACCTGGGAGGCTTCTCCTTCCCACACAAGCAGAGCAGCCAGAGCAGAGGGTTCCCGCGATTAGCGGAGCGGCGCCGGATGGGCGTGGCCAGGCCAGGCCATGCCACGCGGGCCGGAGAAATGCCCTCGGCGGGCCGCATATGGCCCACGGGCCGTAGTTTGGCAACCCCTGCTATAGAGCCTGCCAGTCAGACAATCCTATTGTTGTATGATTGGTGTGAGTGAATGTAAACAAGAAAGAACCGGATCTTTTCAGGCGGCAAAACAGGAGGACAAAAGGGGCGAAACTGGATGAATGTTCCTTGGTGGATGATTGAATGGGGCAACAGGATGGAAGGGGGATGCTTTCCGAAGGCGCCCCCATCTCCCAATTAGAAATGTAATCAAAGTCTGCCAAGGGGCGACCCCCCTGCTGGGCGAAACTCCGAGGGCAAGCATGTCGCCTTTGTTTCTGTCCATGCAAAAGATGTATGGATTAAGTTCTCTGTGACTGCTTTGGCTCTGCAATTTCCTGGTGGGATTTCCTCATAGGGAATGGGAAGGGGAAAGGTCAAGGGAAGGCCACTAACACAAAGGAAAATATGAATACACTAGCTGTCCCCTGCCAGGCGTTGCTGTGGCCCAGTCTGTTGATCTGGAAAATAAAGTAATAAGAAAGTGTTGGTTTCTAATATATGTAATGTCTTTCTGCTTGTGGGTAAACAGTATTTCTTGCTGTTTCTTTGTCAGTGTTGACGTGGAGAGTGTCTGGTTTGCCCACCCTGGAACATGCAACATATCATTGTCCTTTTTTAAGGTTCCTTTTAAGTCTATGATACTATATGTGTGTGTATGAATTATATCTATCTATATCTATCTATCTATCTATCTATCTATCTATCTATCTATCTATCTATATCTATCTATCTATCTATCTATCTATCTTTCTATCTATCATCTATCTATCTATCTCTATCTATCTATCTATCTATCTATCTATCTATCTATCTATATCTATCTATCTATCTATCTATCTATCTATCTATCTATATCTATCTATCTATATCTATCTATCTATCTATCTATCTATCTATCTATCTATCTATATCTATCTATCTATCTATCTATCTATCTATCTATATCTATCTATCTATGGCTGGATGGCTCTGTCAGGAGGACTTTGAATACGTTTTCTTGCCCTGATGAAGGGAGTTGGATTGGATGGCCTTAAGTATTTTCTGTTGGTCATGGGGGTTCTGTGTGGGAAGTTTGCCCCGATTCTGTCATTCGTGGGGTTCAGAATGCTCTTTGATTGTAGGTGAACTGTGAATCCCAGTGACTACAACTCCCAAATGTCAAGGTCTATTTCCCCCAAACCCCATCTGTGTTCATATTTGGGCGTATTGAGTGCTTGTGCCAAGTTTGGTCCAGATCCATCATTGTTTGAGTCCACAGTGCTCTCTAGATGTAAGTGAACTACAACTCCAAAACTCAAGGTCAATGCCCACCAAACCCTTCTAGTGTTTTCTGTTGGTCATGGGAGTCCTGTGTGGCAGATTTGGTTCAATTCCATCATTGGTGAAGGTTCAGAATGCTCTTTGATTGTAGGTGAACTATAAATCCCAGCAACTACAACTCCCAAATGACAAAATCATAATTCTTTGAGTGATGGTCACTCCTTGTGTTGTGAGATGTTTTGTTGCCAAATTTGGTGTGATTTCGTTCATTGCTTCTTTTGTTTTTAAGGTACTCATTACGCACAGACATTGTATATATATATATATATACATTTGATGTAGCATGAATCATGTGTTTTAAATTCATAACAGGAAAGTTTCAGGTAAAGGTATGTCCTCGAAAGGGGAACACAAGAGTCCATGGGGAATGATAAAAGGCACAAAATTCATAAGAGAAAGTCTCAGAGGTTCCACTGAGCCAGCTAAGGGAGACCCACCACGTTGAGATCAACTCTGGTCCTTTGTCCTTGGAAAACTGTAATTCTTTACAAGGGCTGGAGCCCAGGGACCAATCTGCTCCCTGAAAGCCTCATGGGGTCCTTGCTGTTGTTAGTGTCTTGGCAAATTGACCAAGACTTAACCCCTATTGTGCAGTCTGGTGCCCTTGCCCTTTGCAGAACTATAAGTTACTATCTCTTATGGGGGGGGGGGGTCATCATCATCATCATTATTTGAAACACAACAAGATAAGTCCACAGCAGACACTCTGCTGGCTGTTGTATTGGATCACACGTCGGACACTTCCCAGGTGTCTAGGACTCGTGTGATGTATCGGCAAATAATGCGTGAAGATGGCCTTTTGCAGCTGGCAGATGGTAATCTTGTCAGCGCCAATTGTGTTTAAGTGCAGGCCAAGGTCTTTAGGCACTGCACCCAGTGTGCCAATCACCACTGGGACCCCCTTGACTGGCTTGTGCCAGAGTCTTTACAGTTCGATCTTTAAATTCTCATATTGTGTCAGCTTTTCCAGTTTCTCTTCTATTATTATTATTATTATTATTATTATTATTATTATTATTATTATTATTACGTTTATTTATACCCTGCTTTATCTCCCCAAAGGGGACTCAAAGTGGCTACTGATCCAGACACAACAAGCAGTGATGTGGTTTGGTATTGCTTTCCGTTCTTTGTGGTGCGGTGGGGGAGTCCAAAAACGTACATCCCATTTCCAGAACAATAACAAAGACCCATGACAAATTGTCTCCACTAACATTGAGCGTTTTATATGATGAGCAGGAGACATGTGGCAGACACACGGCTGCTTTCTATGTCGGGAGTGAGAAGTGTGTGGCCCTCCAGATGTGGTTGGCTCACAACTCCCAATGGCAGATTGGTGAGGAATGCCAGATGCTGCAGTTCAACAACATCTGGAGGAATTGAATCATAGAATCAAAGAGTTGGAAGAGACCTCCTGGGCCATCCAGTCCAACCCGATTCTGCCAAGAAGCAGGAATATTGCATTCAAATCACCCCTGACAGATGGCCATCCAGCCTCTGTTTAAAAGCTTCCAAAGAAGGAGCCTCCACCACACTCCGGGCAGAGAGTTCCACTGCTGAACGGCTCTCACAGTCAGGAAGTTCTTCCTCATGTTCAGATGGAATCTCCTCTCTTGTAGTTTGAAGCCACTGCTCCCTTGCATCCTAGTCTCCAGGGAAGCAGTAAACAAGCTTGCTCCCTCCTCCTCCCTGTGGCTTCCTCTCACATATTTATACATGGCTATCATATCTCCTCTCAGCCTTCTCTTCTTCAGGCTAAACATGCCCAGCTCCTTAAGCCGCTCTTCATAGGGCTTGTTCTCCAGACCCTTGATCTGCTCCCTCCTCCCTGTGGCTTCCTCTCACATATTTATACATGGCCCTCATCATATCTCCTCTCAGCCTTCTCTTCTTCAGGCTAAACATGCCCAGTTCCCTAAGCCGCTCCTCATAGGGCTTGTTCTCCAGACCCTTGATCTGCTCCCTCCTCCCTGTGGCTTCCTCTCACATATTTATACATGGCTATCATATCTCCTCTCAGCCTTCTCTTCTTCAGGCTAAACATGCCCAGCTCCTTAAGCCACTCCTCATAGGGCTTGTTCTCCAGACCCTTGCTCTCCTCCCTGTGGCTTCCTCTCACATATTTATACATGGCTATCATATCTCCTCTCAGCCTTCTCTTCTTCAGGCTAAACATGCCCAGCTCCTTAAGCCGCTCCTCATAGGGCTTGTTCTCCAGAACCTTGATCTGCTCCCTCCTCCCTGTGGCTTCCTCTCACATATTTATACATGGCTATCATATCTCCTCTCAGCCTTCTCTTCTTCAGGCTAAACATGCCCAGCTCCTTAAGCCGCTCCTCATAGGGCTTGTTCTCCAGACCCTTGATCTGCTCCCTCCTCCCTGTGGCTTCCTCTCACATATTTATACATGGCTATCATATCTCCCCTCAGCCTTCTCTTCTTCAGGCTAAACATGCCCAGTTCCCTAAGCCGCTCCTCATAGGGCTTGTTCTCCAGACCCTTGATCATTTGAGTCGCCCTCCTCTGGACACATTCCAGCTTGTCAATATCTCTCTTGAATTGTGGTGCCCAGAATTGGACACAATATTCCAGGTGTGGTCTAAAAAGGCATTGCTTGTTTTGAGGTGTTAGGTATTCTCAGTTTGGGGTGGATGAACTACAATTCCCAGAATCATGGGTCAATCCTCCCCAAACCCAGCCAGTATTCAAAGTAGGCCATTTTGGGTCTGTGTCGAGTTTGGACCAGATCCGTCAATGGCTGGGTTCAGTGCTCTCTGGATGAGGGTGAACTACAACTCCCAGATTCCCAGGGTAATCTTTCCAAAATACCTGCCAGTCAGTATTCATAGTTGGCCATGTTGAGTCTGTGTGCCAAGTTTGGTCCAGATCCGTCATTACCTGGGTTCAGTGCTCTCTGGATGAGGATGAACTACAACTCCCAGATTCCCAGAGCAATCTTCCCGAAATACCTGCCACTCAGTATTCACAGTTGGCTATGTTGAGTCTGTGTGTTCCAAGTTTGGGCTAGCTCCGTCGTTGGCTGGGTTCAGTGCTCTCTGGATAAGGGTGAACTACAACTCCCAGATTCCCAGGGCAATCACCCCCAAACCCTGCCAGTATCTACAGTTGGCTGTGTTAAGTCTAGAGTGAAGAGAGAGGGGGCCAGGGGACAGTTCCACCTTGTCCTGTGTTATGCTAATGATATGATATAATATAATATAATGTATATACATATAACATTTATAATATTATAATGTAATGCAATATAATACTAATAATATTATAATTATATATTTATAATACATGTAATATTACAAATAATATTATAATATAATGGTATAGTACAATATAGTAATATTTAAGTGAGACAAAGTGGAAGTCCTTTGAATGCCACATCATGAGGAGACAGCAAAGCCTAGAGAAGACAATTATGCTGGAAAAAGTGGAAGGCAAAAGGAAGAGGGGCCGACCAAGGGCAAGATGGATGGATGGCATCCTTGAAGTGACTGGACTGACCTTGAAGGAGCTGGGGGTGGTGACGGCCGACAGGGAGCTCTGCTGTGGGCTGGTCCATGAGGTCACGAAGAGTCGGAGACGACTGAACGAATGAACAACAACAGTAATATTTAATACTGATATTGTACTATGCTAATAAAATAATATATAGTGTGTGTGTGTGTGTGTGTGTGTGTGTATACTAGCCGTCCCCTGCCACACGTTGCTGTGGCCCACATGGGGGTTCTGTGTGGGAGGTTTGGCCCAATTCTATCATTGGTGGGGTTCAGAATGCTCTTTGATTGTAGGTGAACTATAAATCCCAGCAACTACAACTCCCAAATGTCAAGATTCTATTTCCCCCAAACTCCACCAGTGTTCACATTTGGGCATATTGAGTATTTGTGTAGAGTTTGGTCCAGATCCATCATTGTTTGAGTCCACTGTGCTCTCTGGATGTAGGTGAACTACAACTCCAAAACCAAAGGACACTGCCCACCAAACCCTTCCAGTATTTTCTGTTGGTCATGGGAGAACTGTGTGCCAAGTTTGGTTCAATTCCATTGTTGGTGGGGTTCAGAGTGCTCTTTGATTGTAGGTGAACTATAAATCCCAGAAACGACAATTCCCAAATGACAAAATCATTTTGTTTTGAGTGAAGGACATACATTGGGTTGTTGGGTGTCTTGTGTCCAAATTTGGCGTCAATTCGTCCAGTGGTTTTTAAGTTCTGTTAATCCCGCAAACGAACATGACATTTTTATTTATATAGATATATCTGAGTCCCCTTCGGGATGAGAAGGGCGACATATTAATGTCGTCAATAATAAATGAATAAATAAATTTGGTCCAGTTCCATTGTTGGCTGGGTTCAGTGCTCTCTGGATGCAGATGAACTACAACTTCCCAAATCAAAGTCAATTCCCTCCAAATTCCCCCCTGCAATATGATCAGTTGGTTACAGGGATTATCTGTGCCAAGTTTGGTCCCAGTCCATCATCGGTGGGGTTTGGAGTGCTGAGCCACACAAGAACTGTTGCAACAGCATCTCCTGATACACAAGGCTGGCACAAGCCAAAGTCAGATGGTGCAACCGAGGGTGGGAATGTGAGCAAAGTTTGCAAAAATCAGCAAAAAAATTGAGCAAAACATAACTGTTACAAAAGCCAACTTACGTAACCTTTGGGCTCATTTGTCCTCTTCTGACTTGGCAACTCAAAGATACATCCCCAAATTAATAATATTATACATCCCTTCTCTCCACTTCTGAAAGCTATAACAGAGCCATAGACAAACATAAACTTCTTACTTAGGTGATCCCTCATTGTCCGAGTACGATTGTCTTCCAGGTGTCGTGTCCTGGTGGTGGGTCCATAGGTGACTGTGGAGCCCTATTAGAATCAAAGAGTTGGAAGAGACCTCCTGGGCCATCCAGTCCAACCCCATTCTGCCAAGAAGCAGGAATATTGCATTCAAATCACCCCTGACAGGTGGCCATCCAGCCTCTGTTTCAAAGCTTCCAAAGAAGGAGCCTCCACCACACTCCGGGGCAGAGAGTTCCACTGCTGAACGGCTCTCACAGTCAGGAAGTTCTTCCTCATGTTCAGATGGAATCTCCTCTCTTGTACTTTGAAGCCATTGTTCCATTGCGTCCTAGTCTCCAGGGAAGCAGAAAACAAGCTTGCTCCCTCCTCCTCCCTGTGGCTTCCTCTCACATATTTATACATGGCTATCATATCTCCTCTCAGCCTTCTCTTCTTCAGGCTAAACATGCCCAGCTCCTTCAGCCGCTCCTCATAGGGATTGTTCTCCAGACCCTTGATCATTTGAGTCGCCCTCCTCTGGACACATTCCAGCTTGTCAGTCTCTCTCTTGAATTGTGGTGCCCAGAATTGGACACAATATTCCAGGTAAAGTGGTCTAACCAAAGCGGAATAGAGCATGGGGAGCAGGACTTCCCTAGATCTAGACTAGGGGTCCACAAACTTTTTACACAGAGGGCCAGGTCATAGTCCCTCAAACTGTTGGAGGGTCAAATTATAATTTGAAAAAAAAAAGAATGAATTCCTATGCACAGTGCATGTATCTTATTTGTAGTGCAAAAACAATACAATAATTAAAATGAATAACAATTTTAACCAATATAAACTTATTAGTATTCCATTGGGAAGTGTGGGCCTGCTTTTGGCTGATGAGATAGGGTTGTTGTTGTTGTTGTTGTTGTTGTTGTGTGCTTTCAAGTTGTTTCAGACTTAGGTTGACCCTGAGCGAGGGCCAGGTAAATGACCTTGGAGGGCCGTATCCGGCCCGCGGGCCGTAGTTTGAGGACCCCTGATCTAGACACTATGCTCCTCTTGATGCAGGCCAAAATTCCATTGGCTTTTTTTGCCGCCACATCACATTCCTTGCTCATGTTTAACTTGTTCCCCACGAGGACTGCAAGATCTTTTTCACAACTACTGCTCTCGAGCCAGGCATTCTCCCCCAAGGCATTGTCCCTTCATCCACATGTTCTCCCGCATTGAGGACATCAGTATCCAGGTGGAAGGCGATCCCAGTCGAGGTTTTCTTGACATGCCTTCTTTCTGTTGGCATGTTTCTCTCTTTCGCTCTCCATTCATGCCACTTCAAATTCCACAGCACTACTGGTCACAGCTGACTTTCGGCTACAATGTTCAAGGGCAAGGGCTTCCCAGTTCTCATTGTCTATGCCACAGTTTTTAAGGTTGGCTTTGAGCCCATCTTTAAATCTCTTTTCCTGCCCAACAACATTCCATTTCCCGTTCTTGAGTTCGGAGTAGAGCAATTGCTTTGGGAGATGGTGATTGGGCATTCAGACAATGTGGCCTTCAGTCCACTGGAGTTGATGGCGGAGGACCATCACTTCAATGCTGGTGGTATTTGCATCTTCCAGAACGCTGACATTTGTCTGCCTGTCTTCCAAAGAGATTTGCAGGATTATCTGGAGGCAACGGTGATGGAATCATTCCAGCAGTTGAGTAAGACATCTGTAGATGGTCCACGTCTCGCAGGTGTATAGCAGGGTTGGGAGGACAATAGCTTTATAAACAAGCCCCTTGGTCTCCCTACAGATGTCCTGATCCTCCCCATGTCTGATCCCACAGCAAGCTGGCTTCACGAAAGGCAAAAGCTGCACATCGCAAGTGCTGAACCTGACCCAGCACATAGAAGATGGCTTTGAAAGGCAGCAGATCACAGGAGCTGTCGTCATAGACCTCTCAGCAGCCTATGATACTGTGAACCACCGCTGCCTCCTCCTGAGAAAAATGTATAATATCACAAAGGTCGACCACCTCACCCGCCTCATAGGAAACCTGCTACAAAACAGGAGCTTCTTTGTTGAGTTCCAGGGCCAGAGAAGCAGATGGCGGAAACAGAAGAACGGCCTGCCTCAGGGGAGCGTGCTTGCTCCATCCATGTTCAACATCTACACAAATGACCAGCCACTGCCAGAAGGGACAGAGAGTTTCATCTATGCTGATGATCGTGCCATTACTGCTCAAGCAGGGAGCTTTGAGATGGTTGAACAGAAGCTCTCCGAAGCTCTAGGTGCCCTTACTGCCTATTACAGGGAAAACCAGCTGATCCCAAATCCATCTAAAACACAGACATGTGCTTTTCATCTCAAGAACAGACAAGCATCCCGAGCTCTGTGGATTATTACCTGGGAAGGAATCCCACTGGAGCACTGCAGCACGCCCAAATACCTGGGAGTCACTCTGGACCGTGCTCTGACCTACAAGAAGCACTGCCTGAACATCAAGCAAAAAGTGGGTGCTAGAAACAATATCATACGAAAGCTGACTGGCACAACCTGGGGATCAAAACCAGATACAGTGAAGACATCTGCCCTTGCGCTGTGCTACTCTGCTGCTGAGTACGCATGCCCAGTGTGGAACACATCTCACCACACTCAAACAGTGGATGTGGCTCTTAATGAGACATGCCGCATTATCACGGGGTGTCTGCGCCCTACACCACTGGAGAAATTACACTGCTTAGCCGGTATTGCACCACCTGACATCCGCCGGGAAGTAGCAGCCAATAGTGAAAGGACCAAGGCAGAGACATCTCCAGCTCATCCCCTGTTTGGGTATCAGCCAGCACATCGATGACTTAAATCAAGAAATAGTTTTCTAAGATCTACAGAGACACTCGCTGGAACACCTCAGCAAGCGAGAGTCCAAAAGTGGCAGGCTCAAACCCAGAACCGCAACCAATGGCTGATACCAAATGAGAGACTCCCCCCTGGGCACACAGAAGACTGGGCGACTTGGAAGGCGCTGAACAGACTGTGCTCTGGCACCACGAGATGCAGAGCCAACCTTCAGAAATGGGGCCACAAAGTGGAATCCACGACATGCGAGTGTGGAGAAGAGCAAACCACTGACCACCTGCTGCAATGCAACCTGAGCCCTGCCACATGCACAAGGGAGGACCTTCTTGCAGCAACACCAGAGGCACTCCAAGTGGCCAGATACTGGTCAAAGACATTTAATCAACTACCAAACTCGCAAAATTTATATTTTGTCTCTTTGTTTGTTTTGTTCTGTTAGAAATGTAATACAATTGACTGGTTGCCCTGACACGACAAATAAATAAATCCTGATCCTCAAACACTCTCTGCTTCATTCAAAAGGATGTTGCACTTGCAGAGCTCAGGTGGTGTTATATTTCAGTGTCAATGTTGACTTTTGTGGAGAGGTGGCTGCCAAGGTAGCGGAAATGGTCAACATTTTCTAATGTTACACCATTAAGCTGTATCTCTGGCATTGGAGAGGGATTGGCTGGTGACTGCTGGAAGAGCACTTTGGTTTTCTCGATGTTCAATGACAGGCCGAGCTTCTCGTATGCTTCTGCAAAGGTGTTTAGAGTGGCTTGTAGGTCTTCTTCTGAATGCGCACAGACGACGTTGTCATCAGCATACTGGAGTTCTATAACAGATGTTGTTGTAACCTTGGTTTTGGCTTTCAGTCTGCTGAGGTTAAACAGCTTGCCATCTGTCCGATAGATGATTTCCACTCCGGTGGGAAGCTTCCCGTCAACAAGGTGAAGTATCATAGCAATGAAGATGGAGAATAAAGTTGGAGCAATAACACATCCCTGTTTGACACCCGATTCCACCTTAAATGGGTCACTTTGGGAGCCGTTGCTGTCCAAGACTGTTGCCATCATGTCATCATGGAGGAGCCGCAGGATGGTCACAAATTTTTTGGAGGATGGTCCAGAGAGTGCTGCGATGCACTGTGTCGAATGCCTTTGCAAGGTCAATGAATGCCATGTACAGAGGTTGGTTTTGTTCCCTGCCTTTTTCTTGGAGCTGTCGTGCAGTGAAGATCATGTCCACGGTTCCTCTGGAGGGGCGGAAGCCGTTCTGGGATTCTGGGAGGGTGTCTTCTGAGAAGAGGCAGAAGGCGGTTTGCAAGGATTCTTGCGAGGATTTTCCCAGCGGAGGTTAGAAGGGAGATACCTCGATAGTTTCTGCAGTCTGTTCTTTCCCCTTTTTTGGAAGAGGGTGATGATGGGGGCATCCTTGAAGTCTGCTGGGAGTTTCTTGGTCACCCACACTTTTTCTATGAGCTGGTAGAGTTGTTGTGCCAGCTCAGGTCTTCCCTCTTTAAAGATTTCAGCAGGGATCCCATCAGGTCCGCTGGCTTTGTTATTTTTTTTTGTTGGCTGATGGCATTGCTGACGTCTTCCAAATTAGGCAGTGCTGCAAGCTCATCCCTGGTTTGTTGTTGTGGGAATTGTGAGAGAACCTCTTTGGCCACATTGGTGCTGTGGTTCAGGAGGCTTTGATAGTGTTCTTTCCAACATAGTGCAATTGATTTTTTGTCCTTCAGAAGTTTGGTTCCATCTGATGAGCGTAGAGACTGTATGCCATGGTTTCTTGGTCCATAGATGACCTTTGTGGCTTTGAAAAATCCCTGAGCATCATGGGTATCTGGAAGGTATTGGATTTCTTCAGACTTCTTTTTCCACCAGATGTTCTTGAGGTCAGTTATTATTATTATTATTATTATTATTATTATTATTATTATTATCTTTATTTGTACCCCGCTAGCATCTCCCGAAGGACTCGATGCGGCTTACAAAGGCCGAGGCCTCAAAACACAACATAACAATACACAACCTAAAGCAAATTAAAAACAGTTAAAGCAATACTAAACAACAAGCAATAAAACAATACACCAAGACACAATAAAACTGGGCCGGGCCAGATTAAAAGTGCTGACATGACAGGTGGTATGTAAGGATTATAGGGTAAGTGCAGTGTGCCAGCAATCTAATTCTAATAAAGTGCTTCTGGGACTTGTTGTTGGAGGGTTCCTAATCTACGATAATCTGGGAAGGCACATCGGAACAGCCAAGTCTTCAAGTTCTTTCTAAAGACTGTCAATGTAGGGGCTTGTCTAAGATCTTTGGGGAGGGTGTTCCAGAGTCGGGGGGCCACCACAGAAAAGGCCCTGTCTTGCATCCCCACCAGATGCGCCTGCAACGCTGGTGGAATCACGAGCAGGGCCTCTCCGGATGAACGAAGTGAGCGCGTGGGTTCATACACGGAGATGCGGTCACGCAGGTAGGATGGTCCCAAATTGTTCAGGGCTTTGTAGGTAAGCACTTGCACCTTGAATTGGGCTCAGAAAATAAACAGCAGCCAGTGGAGCTCCTTGAACAGGAGGGTTGACCTCTCTCTGTAAGGGGCACCAGTTAACATCCTGGCCGCTGCCCACTGGACCAGTTGAAATTTCTGAGCCGTTTTCAAGGGCAGCCCCATGTAGAGCACATTACAGTAGTCCAATATAGAGGTGACCAAGGCATGGACCACCCCGGCCAGATCAGCCTTTGCGAGGTACAGTCGCAGTTGGCGCACGAGTCTCAATTGTGCAAACGCCCTCCCAGACGCCTGAGCCTCAAACATAAGCGATGAATCCAAGAGGACTCCCAAGCTGCGGACCTGTGGCTTCAGGGGGAGTGTAATCCCGTCCAACAAAGGTTGCCACCCTATACCCCGATCAGGTTTGCGATCGACCAGAAGGACCTCTGTCTTGTCGGGATTTATCTTCATCTTGTTCCTCCTCATCCAGATAGACACAGCAGCCAGGCGCTCGTCCAGGACCCAGGAGGCCTCCTTGGAATTGGGTGGAAATGAGTAGTAGAGTTGTGTGTCATCTGCGTAGAGATGGCACCTAGCTCCAAAACTCCGGATGACCTCTCCCAGCAGTTTCATGTAGATGTTAAAAAGCATGGGAGACAGAATAGAGCCTTGCGGGACCCCACAGGTCAAAGGCCAGGGGTCCGAGCAGGCGTCTCCCAGCTTCACCATCTGGGATCGCCCCTCCAGGAAGGATCGGAGCCAAGACAAAACCGTGCCCCCGAGACCCATCCCGGAGAGTCGTCCCAGAAGGATACCATGATCAATGGTATCGAAAGCCACTGAGATGTCCAAGAGAACCAAGAGAGTCACACTCCCCCTGTCCAGCTCTCAACAGAGTTAGTAGAGCCTATGGGTGCATCTACACTGTGGAATTAATGCGGTGTGAGACCATTTGGGAGTTGTAGTTTTACAAGATCTTTTGCCAAACAGTGCTGATGCCTCATCAAACTACATCTCCCATGGCAGTTAAAGAGGGGGTCAAACTGCAGTGTAAATGCACTCTAAGATTTCCCTTCCAAAATGATGGACTTCACTGTGTACTTGATGAAAAAAAAAGTTTAGACTTTGTTTGTCCAGTTGTGAATCTGGGATGTTTCGGATTTTCCGATCCGAAAGTCAACAAAGTGCCTTGGTTTTGAAGCTGGACTGCAGTTTGCTTTTCTCCAGCAGACTTCCATTCTGAATTTCGACACAATGAATTCAGAGCTGGTTGGAACGGAAAACGGCTGTGACAGACGTCCCAGAAAGAGTCATACATCGCAATTGCAGTAACAATTGTCAAAATCCGTTTCATTAAGCCTGTCCAATGGGGACTTGGCTCAAGTTAGTCTTAACAGAGTTTTAACAGCAAACCCAAGCATTTTGCCTCCAAACCAGAGGTTTCTCCATTCTTGCCAAGTTGAAGAATGGGATGAGAGCCCAAACGAATTACCACCTAATGATTTCGAGGCTGGGAGGAAGAACTATCATTCCTAACCCAGTCCCTTATGGAAAGGTGTCTGGATTTCATTTGGCACCCATTATGTTTACTTTGCCTGTGGCTACAGCTGGCAAAGGAACGGGGTCATCACTCACCATTTGGAAAGTCTTTATTCCCAAAATTTGGAAGACAAATTGGTACGAGAAAGGCAGTGGCTATCCCAATACCATACCATTCAACATCCCATAATGGCTTCCCTTCAGGCAAATGTTTTGGATGGCATGGGCTTAGATAGTGTTCGTGTCACTCACTTCAGTGCTAGCCAGATTTCGGGCATCGTAATCCAACATAGTAACCTTTCCAAATTGCATCAACAATTAGAGGGGAACGGATCACAAACCTCCTCAAGCTGCAAATGGAGTAGTATGTTGCTTTTCCACCATTTTCTACATCAAGATCAGGAGAGATATGGATGCCTACCGGGTCTGGCAGTAGGGTCAGAAGGTCGTGACCTACAACCTGGGCAAGATTAAGAAGATCATGTCTGAGACCTACATGCTGATCAAGCAGGTGGATGAGGAGGCTGTTTTGTAGCAAGAACATGGAGACCCCTTTGTGCTGAAGTGTGAGTTTTAATCTACAGTTATGTATAATAATAGATAGGTGCCAGGGGCGGCTCGTCCATTACGCGAAGTAAGTGGTTGCAGAACACTTTTTTTTGCCAGGGGTGCAGAGGCGCCTCTGTAAATGCCCCTCGACTGCCACTTGAGGAGCGCCCCCTCAGCTCACAACAGCCCTAGCAGTCCGGGGGGAGCCTCGGCTTCCTTGCCTCACTGCCGGGCGATCCTCTTCCCAAAGGGGCCGGGCCCTTGAGCCTTGCCTCGCCCCTCTCGTTCCTGCTCCACCCGGCCACTGGGTGCGCGAGCAGAGCCGACGCTCAATCGTTCTCCGTGTTCGATCCCTTCCCCATGACCGGCTCCCTTTCCCGATCCCCCGGCACTCCACCCGCCTCCTCTCCTCTCCCCAATCCGCAGGTGGGCAAAGGGGCGGAGCCGCCGCGCCTGACCCGCTTCGGGTCCGGAGGCATGTCTGAAGACCCCAGCATGCGCACCAAAAGTCTCCTCTTCTCCTGACTTTCTCTTCAGCCATTGGGACCAAGGGAGAGAGAGAGAGAGCCCCTCTGGCTGAAGGTATCTCCTACCTCCGCCTCTGCTCCTGACTTTCTCTTCAGCCATTGGGACCAAGAGAGAGAGAGAGAGAGAGAGCCCCTCTGGCTGAAGGTATCTCCCACCTCCGCTCCCTCCTTTGTTTTTGCGCCTACCTTCAGGAAAGGTGGGCATCTCCACCTTCTCTCTCTCTCTCTCTTGGTCCCAATGGCTGAGGAGAAAGTCAGGAGAAGAGGTGACTTTTGGTGCACACGCCGGGGTCTTCAGGCATGCCTCCGGACCCAAAGTGGGCCAGGCAAGGGAGCAAATGCAGCAAGTGTAGTTACTGGGATGTATAGTTCACCTACAATCAAAGAGCATTCTGAACTCCACCAATGATGGAATTGAACCAAATATGGCACACAGAACTCCCACGACGAACAGAATATATATATATCAATGATTGGTTGGGGGGGGGGCGCCAAAATACTGTTTGCTTACCGTTGAAAATTACCTAGGGCCGCCTCTGATAGGTGCTTAAAAGGGTAAGAATTTAAACTAGCATAATTGCGGGATGGTAGCCAGCTTAGCTCACTCTGAACTGAGTTGCCATGGAAAAAGGGGTGGAGCCAACTGCCACTTGGTAGGGGAGGCATTTTAAAACCATCAGTCTGTAGTCAGCGAACTACAGTGAAGGCAGGTTCTGTAGTGTGTTGAGAACCAGTAAGGTAGTCTGTAGTCAGCGAACGACAGGGAAGGCTGGTTTTGTAGTGTGTTGAGAACCAGTAAGGTAGTCTGTAGTCAGCGAACTACAGTGAAGGCTGGTTCTTTAGTGTGTTGAGAACCAGTAAGGTATGTAGTCAGCGAACTACAGGGAAGGCTGGTTCTTTAGTGTGTTGAGAACCAGTAAGGTAGTATGTAGTCTAAAAACTACAGGGAAAGGCTGATTCTACTGGGTTGAGAATCAGGAAGGTTTTGGCTTTTAGCCTGTGTAGTTTAGACAGGTTAAGTTGACTTATTTATATTATTAATCAGTGTAAGAGCAAAAGGGAGAGAGAACCCTAATAAGAATCTCTACTGCAACGGAAATAACATAAGGAAAAGATAAGCTTGGACCTGAAGTAATCTGTTAAAGAAAGAAACACATTTTGAAGGAAAATAAGTTTGAAACCTGTTTAGTGGAAGGAATAGACCTCTTAAGAGTTGGTTTATGAAATGTTATATATCTGAAGATATGTGCCTCTAAGAGCTAAGAAACATTGAAACCATCAAGCTTCTTCTATACTTCAATAAACTTGTTACAGTTTCTTCTAAAGCCAAGTCTCTGTTACAAATACTTTCAAGTTAAGCCACGCTACACACTGAAGAAAGACCAAATCAACATTACGAGCTATTACTTGTGTTATCAGTTTATGAAGTCCTTACAAAGTGGTGGCTCCGTTACAAACCATTACAAATTGGTGGCATCGTTACAAAGTGGGTGCCATCCTTAAACTCGTAGCTGCTTTGCACCCTTCCACCCCAAAGCGCCCCAAGGAGGGCGCCTTACCTCTGATGTCAACCCCCTTGATGACCTCCAACCCCCGACCCCCCAAGGATAGCAAGATTAAACTACACAGGCTAAAAGCCAAAACCTTCCTGATTCTCAACCCAGTAGAATCAGCCTTTCCCTGTAGTTCTTAGACTACAGACTACCTTACTGGTTCTCAACACACTACAGAACCAGCCTTCCCTGTAGTTCTTAGACTACAGACTACCTTACTGGTTCTCAACACACTACAGAACCAGCCTTCCCTGTAGTTCGCTGACTACAGACTACCTTACTGGTTCTCAACACACTACGGAACCAGCCTTCCCTGTAGTTCGCTGACTACAGACTACCTTACTGGTTCTCAACACACTACGGAACCAGCCTTCCCTGTAGTTCGCTGACTACAGACTACCTTACTGGTTCTCAACACACTACGGAACCAGCCTTCCCTGTAGTTCGCTGACTACAGACTACCTTACTGGTTCTCAACACACTACGGAACCAGCCTTCCCTGTAGTTCGCTGACTACAGACTACCTTACTGGTTCTCAACACACTACAGAATCAGCCTTCCCTGCAGTTCGCTGACTACAGACTGATGGTTTTAAAATGGCTGCCCTGCCAAGTGGCAGTTGGCTCCGCCCCTTTTTCCATGGCAACTCAGTTCAGAGTGAGCTAAGCTGGCTACCATCCCCCAGTTATGGGGTGGAAGAGGCCACCCCAACCCCAGCCATAACCTGACCCCTTTGTTGCTCCTTCTGCCGACCCTCCCCACCCGGACGCCTGAGGCAGCCGCTTCGTCCAGCACCAATCCTTCTATTGGCAGCCAAAGAGAGGAGGAAGAGGAGGAGGAAGAGGAAGGGGAAGGGGAGCTGGATCCACCCTCCAAGATGGCCACCACCATGATGGGGATTATGGCCTCAGAGGTTGAACCTGGGAAGGTCGAGGGGATCCTTGGCCGAAGCCCCGCCCCCCTCCTGGGGTCCCCAAACTCTTCATCCCCTCCTTGACCTCCTCGTCGCCAACAGCAATGACCCCCAATTTCCCCCTGGAGATCACAGTGACCCCGCCAACCACTCACTATCCGCAAAACTCTACAAATTGCTTGATTTCAATGTTATCTAAGAGCAACTAGGTGACTTCTCGGTGAATTAAGCATAAGTGCAATTTGGGTGGCCCAATGGAAATACAGGTAGGTCTTGCAAGGGATGTTGTAGCAGCAGCAATTAACATTGCAAACAAAACCTCACATTGCTGCTTTACTATATGGGAGTAAAAAATCCTGCATAATCACTGGTCACTGGGAATGCATTTTGGTTCTTAAGTTACTTTTGGGCACACTTTTCTCCTTGCCTGGCCAGCCAGGAATTGGCTGGAGCGGAAGTGGCTCATTCATCATCCTCTCCTTTTGGATATCCTGTGTATCCATATTGCCAGGATGTGGTGGAAGAATACATTATGTATGTATGTGTATGTAAGTGTGTAAGAGAGAAATTATTAAAAAGCTATCATGGTGGATAATTATTACCGAAACCGCAGTTGGGCAACCTTGGTTCCTTTTTTACACTGCCATATAAAATCCAGATTATTCACTTTGATAATCTGGATTATATTATAAACTTTCTGGATACCACAATTCAAGAGAGATATTGACAAGCTGGAATGTGTCCAGAGGAGGGCGACTCAAATGATCAAGGGTCTGGAGAACAAGCCCTATGAGGAGCGGCTTAAGGAGCTGGGCATGTTTAGCCTGAAGAAGAGAAGGCTGAGAGGAGATGTGATAGCCATGTATAAATATGTGAGAGGAAGCCACAGGGAGGAGGGAGCAAATCAAGGGTCTGGAGAACAAGCCCTATGAGGAATGGCTTAAGGAGCTGGGCATGTTTAGCCTGAAGAAGAGAAGGCTGAGAGGAGATATGATAGCCATGTATAAATATGTGAGAGGAAGCCACAGGGAGGAGGGAGCAGATCAGGGTCTGGAGAACAAGCGCTATGAGGAGCGGCTTAAGGAGCTGGGCATGTTTAGCCTGAAGAAGAGAAGGCTGAGAGGAGATATGATAGCCATGTATAAATATGTGAGAGGAAGCCACAGGGAGGAGGGAGCAGCTTGTTTTCTGCTGAGGAGCGGCTGAAGGAGCTGGGCATGTTTAGCCTGAAGAAGAGAAGGCTGAGAGGAGATGATGAGCCATGTATAAATATCTGGAGAATTGTTCTCCAGACAAGGGTCTGGAGAACAAGCCCTATGAGGAGCGGCTTAAGGAGCTGGGCATGTTTAGCCTGAAGAAGAGAAGGCTGAGAGGAGATATGATAGCCATGTATAAATATGTGAGAGGAAGCCACAGGGAGGAGGGAGCAGATCAAGGGTCTGGAGAACAAGCCCTATGAGGAGCGGCTTAAGGAGCTGGGCATGTTTAGCCTGAAGAAGAGAAGGATGAGAGGAGATATGATGATAGCCGTGTATAAATATGTGAGAGGAACCACAGGGAGGAGGGAGCGAACTTGGAGACTAGGACGCAATGGAACCATGGCTTCAAACTACAAGAGAGGAGATTCCATCTGAACATGAGGAAGAACTTCCTGACTGTGAGAGCTGTTCAGCAGTGGAACTCTGCCCCAGAGTGTGGTGGAGGCTCCTTCTTTGGAAGCTTTTAAACAGAGGCTGGATGGCCATCTGTCAGGGGTGCTTTGAATGCAATATTCCTGCTTCTTGGCAGAATGGGGTTGGACTGGATGATGGCCCAGGAGGTCTCTTCCAACTCTTGGATTCTAGGATTCATGAGCCTTATGGAAGGAGGATCCGTTCAGTTGCACAAAGGGAGATGGAGGAGTGTACGCCTCCGCCAATCCTCCAGCAAAATGGCATTTCCTCTCCTGAAAGAGAGGAAGTTCCTTTTCTCGCTTCCCTTTTAACATCCTTTAGCTTTCATGCTGGCTTCTTTTCCTTTTTTTTAAAGTGACCCCTAGACCGTGGGGGATGGTTGGCCTATTTTTAGGAGGTTTCTCAAGAGAACTTTTGGAAGGATTCTGCAAATAATAGGGTAAAGGCGAGGGCTTGTTTGGATTCCTGCCGAGTTGCCAACTTGCTTGGCTCCTGCGCCTTTAAGAGCAGCCAGTTGACAAATTCCCCATCTACACAGTCCTACACCATCCAGGTTATCTACTTTGAACTGGATTATATGGCAGTGTAAAGTCATGTAATCCAGTTTGAAGCAGATAAACTGGATTATATATTGCAGTGTAGAAGGGGCCTCATATAATCTGGATTTCATATGGCAGTTTAGAAGGGGCCTCGTATAATCCAGTTTAAAGCGGATAATCTGGATTGCATAGGGCAGTGTATAAGCAGAGGCGGCCCTAGGTAATTTTCAATGGTAAGCAAACAGTATTTTGGCGCCCCCCCCCCCCCCAACCAATCATTGATATATATTTTCTGTTGTCGTGGGAGTTCTGTGTGCCATATTTGGTTCAATTCCATCATTGGTGGAGTTCAGAATGCTCTTTGATTGTAGGTGAACTATATATCCCAGTAACTACACTTGCCGCACTTGCTCCCTTGCCTGGCCCGTTTTGGGTCTGGAGGCGTGCCTGAAGACCCCGGCGTGTGCACCAAAAGTCACCTCTTCTCCTGACTTTCTCCTCAGCCATTGGGACCAGAGAGAGAGAGAGAGAGAGAGAGAGAGAGGTGGAGATGCCCACCTTTCCTGAAGGTAGGCGCAAAAACAAAGGAGGGAGCGGAGGTGGGAGATACCTCCAGCCGGAGGGGCTCTCTCTCTCTCTCTCTCTCTTGGTCCCAATGGCTGAAGAGAAAGTCAGGAGAAGAGGCGACTTTTGGTGCGCATGCTAGGGTCTTCAGACATGCCTCCGGACTGAAGCGGGCCAGGCGTGGCGGCTCCGCCCCTTGGCCCACCCACGGATTGGGGAGAGGAGAGGAGGCGGGTGGAGCGCCGGGGGATCGGGAAAGGGAGCCGGTCATGGGGAAGGGATTGAACGCGGAGAACGATTGAGCGCCGGCTCTGCTCGCGCACCTGGTGGCCAGGTGGAGCAGGAACGAGAGGGGCGAGGCGAGGCTCAAGGGCCCGGCCCCTTTGGGAAGAGGATCGCCCGGCAGCGAGGCAAGAAAGCCGAGGCTCCCCCCGGACTGCTAGGGCTGTTGTGAGCTGAGGGGGCGCTCCTCAAGGGGCAATCGAGGGGCATTTACAGAGGCGCCTCTGCACCCCTGGCAAAAAAAAAGTGTTCTGCGACCGCTTACTTCGCGTAATGGACGAGCCGCCCCTGTGTATAAGGGGCCTTATATAATCCGGTTTGAAGTGGATAATTTGGATTGCATAGGGCAATGGAGAAGTGAACTCATATAATCAGCAAGTTTTTTTTAAAAAAAATGTGCTATTTCAATACATGAACTGTTAGTTCATGATCTATATAAATAAAATTGTAATTGTAATAAAATTGTAACTCAAAAACTACTGGACGAATTGACACAAAATTTGGACACAAGACACCTAACAACCCAATGAGTGATCATCATTCAAAAGTGTCGAACCTGACTCAGCACATCGAAGATGGCTTTGAAAGGCAGCAGATCACAGGAGCTGTCTTCATAGCCCTGTCAGCAGCCTATGAGACTGTGAACCACCGCTGCCTCCTCCTGAGAAAAATGTCTAACTATCTAGGGCTGGGCGGTTTCGTTCGTTAATTTCGTAATTCGTTATTAATTCGTTATTTTTTTGATAACGAAGCGATATTGAACCATTCAGGAGCAACAAAACGAAACGAATTTTTAAAATTTATTTCGTAATTGTTTCGTAATTGTTTTGAAATTGTTTCGTTATTATTTCGTTATTATTTCTGTATGTCTGGTGCAAGTTTTATAGCTGTTGTTTGTTTTATCAGTGATAAAAAAATAAATTATCACACCAACAGTCAACAACAGAGGGAGAGGGAAGCTTCAGAAGTTCCCCCTGTCCCATTTGGAGGGTTTTTTAGCGTATTGCGCAATCGCGTCCGCCATTAACGAATCGATTCGTTATTGTTTCGAAATTGTTTCATAATTTCCGAAATTTCGTAAATATCGAACTTTTTTAAAGAAAAATTTCGGAATTCTTTTAAATAACGAAATGCAAAAAACCCCTAAAAACGAATCGAGTTTAGAAACAAATTTTTCCGTGGTTGGACAGCCCTAATAAATCTCACAAAGGACGACCACCTCACCCGCCTCATAGGAAACCTGCTACAAAACAGGAGCTTTTTGTTGAGTTCCAGGGCCAGAGAAGCAGATGGCGGAAACAGAAGAACGGCCTGCCTCAGGGGAGCGTGCTTGCTCCATCCCTGTTCAACATCTACACAAATGACCAGCCACTGCCAGAAGGGACAGAGAGTTTCATCTATGCTGATGATCGTGCCATCACCGCTCAAGCAGGGAGCTTTGAGATGGTTGAACAGAAGCTCTCCGAAGCTCTAGGTGCTCTTACTGCCTATTACAGGGAAAACCAGCTGATCCCTAACCCATCTCAACAAACTACAAATCCCAGGATTATGTAGGATGCATTGCACCATATCAATAGCACAACATATGCTTTGCAGTGGTTTGGTTCCTAATTTAAATTCGGAACCAAACCACTGCAAAGAGTGGTTTGCTATGGTTAGGAAGCTTTGGTGGAGATGCTGCAAATTCTGTTTAGAGCTTCCTAGCTGCACATCGCGAAACGACAACACGTCACCTAAGTTTGGACCCTCATAGAGTAGACCCATTGAAATAAATGGCATTGTCTAATCACCACCGCGGGAGTATTATTGTGAAAATAAAACTACATTTGGCCATAGTTTCCATGTTAAAGAAGGTGGCCATCAGACCTAAAGACCTAAAGAAGGCGACCATCAGACCATCAGGCCATCAGACCTAAAGAAGGTGACCATCAGACTTAAACCTGTTATACAGATATGTCCCAATGTTGTTTTTTTTTTAAAAAAAAATAGATCACAGAGAATTGGGCCAAGCAAATCTTCCTGGAATCTGCTCAGATTTTCCTAAAAACAATGAAAAAAGGCATGAAGTGGGGAGAGATTCTGATATGAGCGACTCAACCAACCATGCTTGATGTGTTATCGAAGGCTTTCATAGCTAGAATCACTGGGTTACTGTGAATTTTCTGGGCTGTCTGGCCATGTTCGTAGCATTCTTTCCTGATGTTTCTGTCAGGAGTCCATTTCCGATGGCATGAAGATATCACAAATTCCCTCCATGACATCCTGACTGAGTCATCCTTTTTCTGCTTCCCTGGAGACTGGGACGCAGAACAATGGCTTCAAACTACAAG
>NW_026844478.1:36948711-36973709 GCF_025583915.1 Anolis sagrei ordinatus | reverse complement strand
AGGCCGAGAGCTCGCCAGCATGGGCAAAGAAGGCTGAGAAGGAGAAGAAGGGACCGTTAGATCTCCAAAAGCGCAAAAAGAGGGGAAAAGGGGAGGAAAAAGAGCCCACGCAGACACGGTTTCCCGAGGCCGAGAGGCTTGAACTAAAAGTTGCTACAATCCTCGGCTTCTCCTCTTTCTTTTCCCCCCTTCAAACCCCCGCTTTGCAACTGTCAACCCGCTTGAATCCGTCTTGGAAGAGGGTCCCCCCCATCCGTGCCCAAAGGAGGAGGAGGAGGAAAAAAGGGGAGGAAAAAGAGTCCACGTTAACGCGGTTTCCCGAGGCCGAAAGGCTTGAACTAAAAGTTGGGACAATCCTCGGCTTCTCCTCTTTCTTTTCCCCCCTTCAAACCCCCGCTTTGCAACTGTCAACCCGCTTGAATCCGTCTTGGAAGAGGGTCCCCCCATCCGTGCCCAAAGGCGCGCCCTGCGCCCACCATGGCCAGCGACTGCGCCGCCCGCAGCCTCGACACCATCGACCTCTCTGCCCTCCGGGTAAGTCTGTGGAATTCTTCCTCACAGGGCCCTTCCACGCAGACACAGGACCCAGCAGACCAAGGCAAACAATCCCACCATATCTGCTTGGATTGTCAGAGTCCACACTGCCAGATAATCCAGTGCAAAGCAGCTGGGTGGAAGGAACCCGACTTAGAATAATAGAATCCTAGAGTTGGAAGAGACCTCATGGGCCATACTTATTATCTACTAGCTGGGGGACCCGGCGCTGCCCGGGTTATTTGAGAATGGAATTGTGTCTCAAGGTTGGTCTTTATCAGTTATTTATATGGCTCGTAGGAAGTTAGTGAAGGTACTTCGAGTCCCATCATCTGTGGTCCATTCTCCTCCAAACTGCACCAGAATGTAGAGTGGGTCATGGGGGCTCTGTGTGGCAAGTTTGGTCTTGATCAGACATTAGATGAGGGTTGCAGCAGTCTTGGGAAGGGAGTGGAGGTACTTGAAGTCCCATCATCCATGGTCTGTCCTCCTCGAAAGTGCACCAGGATGTAGATTGGGTCATGGGGACTCTGTGTGCCAAGTTTGGTCTTGATCAGTCATTGGCGAGGGTCTCAGTGGTCTCAGGAAGTGAGTGAAGTGACTGCAAGTCCCATCATCCATTGTCAAATTCTTCCAAACCGCACCAGGATGTAGAGTGAGTCATGCAGGCTCTCTGTGTGAATGGTAGTCCTGATCCATCATTGTTGGCAGTTGTAATGGTCTTAGGAAGGGAGTGCAGGTATTGCAAGTCCCATCATCCATGGTGCATCCTCCTCCAAACCGCACCAGGATGTACAGTGCATCATGGAGACTCAGTGTGCCAAGTTTGGTCTTTATCGGTAATTGGAGGAGTGGTCTCAAGAATTGAGCAAAGGTACTGCAAGTCCCATAATCCATGGTCCATCCCCAGCCAAACCACACCAGGATGTAAAGTGGGTCATGAGAGGTCTATGTGCGAAGTTTGGTCCTGATCAGTCATTGGATGAGGTTAACAGCGGTCTCAGAATGTGAGTGATGGTACCGCAAGTCCCATCATCCATGGTTCATCCTCCTCCAAACTGCAGTAGGATGTAGAGTGGGTCATGGGGGCTCTGTCTGCCAAGTTTGGTCTGTATTGGTAATTTTCTGACTCAGCTCCCTCTGGCCTTTTCCTTTCCTCTCTTCGTCATCTCGGAATCTTGGAATTGAGGCTGGCCAATCAGAGACCATATGCAAATATCCTTCTCATGTCCCCGTTTCTGTCATGAACTCTTTTCTCCTCCAGGGGCTCCTATTGAAGCTGGCCAATCAGAGACCATATGCAAATAGCACCACAGCGGCATCCAATCAGAACGCTAGCACATACTCCTCCCGCCACACATCCGCCGCATACAAGTTTTGACTTTTATTATATGTATAGATTATTCTGTTATTCTATGTTATTATTATTATTATATTTCTATGATCCTCTGCACATTCTCAGGAACAGTAGCCTAGCTTTGCAGTGCTGGATTTATTATTATTATTATTATTATTATTATTATTATTATTATTATTATTAATAATAATAATAATAATAATAATGGACGAAGGTTATTGACTCAATCCTCAAATGCCAGGTTCCAAAGCCAGGTTTTCGTTAGTTTCCTGAAGGTCAGGAGGGAGGGAGCAGATCTAATCTCTAGTGGGAGGGAGTTCCAAAGTTGAGGAGCCACCACCGAGAAGGCCCTGTCCCTCGTTCCCACCAAACGCGATTGCAAAGGTGGTGGGACCAAGAGCAGGGCCCCTCCGGAAAATCTTAATAACCTTGATGGTTCATAGGGGAGAATCCGTTCAGACAGGTAAACGGTCGGAGTCATTTAGGGCTTTCTAGGTCAACACCAGCACTTTGAATTGTGCTTGGAAGCTAAATGGCAGCCAATAAAAACAAAAAAAAGCAATAAACAAAAACAATAAATACAATACAAGTAATATAAATCACATATAAACAATAAACAATAATAACACACAAGGATTAAAAAACCTATGGCCTATTATTATATTCATAGTATCATAGAATCAAAGAGTTGGAAGAGACCTCCTGGGCCATCATCCAGTCCAACCCCATTCTGCCAAGAAGCAGGAATATTGCGTTCAAATCACCCCTGACAGATGGCCATCCAGCCTCTGTTTAAAAGCTTCCAAAGAAGGAGCCTCCACCACACTCCGGGGCAGAGAGTTCCAGTGCTGAACGGCTCTCACAGTCAGGAAGTTCTTCCTCATGTTCAGATGGAATCTCCTTTCTTGTAGTTTGAAGCCATTGTTCCTGTCCTAGTCTCCAGGGAAGCAGAAAACAAGCTTGCTCCCTCCTCCCTGTGGCTTCCTCTCACATATTTATACATGGCTATCATATCTCCTCTCAGCCTTCTCTTCTTCAGGCTAAACATGCCCAGCTCCTTAAGCCGCTCCTCATAGGGCTTGTTCTCCAGACCCTTGATCATTTTAGTCGCCCTCCTCTGGACACATTCCAGCTTGTCAATATCTCTCTTGAACTGTGGTGCCCAGAATTGGACACAATATTCCAGGTGTGGTCTAACCAAAGCGGAATAGAGCATGGGGAGCATGACTTCCCTAGATCTAGACACTAGGCTCCTCTTGATGCAGGCCAACATCCCATTGGCTTTTTTTGCCGCCACATCACATTCCTGGCTCATGTTTAACTTGTTGTCCACGAGGACTCCAAGATCTTTTTCACACGTACTGCTCTCGAGCCAGGTATCATCGTCCCTCATTCTGTATCTTTGCATTTCGTTTTTCCTGCCTAAGAGGAGTATCTTGCATTTGTCCCCGTTGAACTTCAACCGTTCCTGATTTTATGGAACTGCAACTCCCTTATTCAATGGGGAGAAGGGCCAGAGGTTGTAGTCCAACAGTATCTTGGAGGGCCACATCATTCCCAATTCTGGGAATATGAGAGCCAATACCAATCATAACTGGACCATTGATCTGACTCATTGGAAAGCATCTTGGCACATTCATCCCAATGGAATTTACTTCCAAGTCACCATGTGCTCTCCATCCTGCCAGAAGCACTGAGACGTACCTGGATCGTGGCCAATGACCATACTTCCGGCTTGCATGTGATACATGAGATAGACCGGCTTGCCCCAAGAGAGACTGTGGTCTGCTAGTTTACTCATACTGTTCTTGCAGCTGAGCTCTTACTACCCTTTGTGTCACTCCTAGTATAGAAAGCAGATGGATTGACTAAGCAATACCATCGTCCCATCTGGTGCCGTGCTCAGAGGCTTGTGGGTAATTTTCAACTGTAAGCAAACCAGTATTTTTGCCCCCCCCCCCCCCCAACCAATCACTGATATATATTTTCTGTTCATCGTGGGAGTTCTGTGTGCCATATTTGGCTCAATTCCATCATTGGTGGAGTTCAGAATGCTCTTTGATTGTAGGTGAACTATACATCCCAGTAACTACACTTGCCGCACTTGCTCCCTTGCCTGGCCGCTTTGGGTCCGGAGGCGTGCCTGAAGACCCCGGCGTGTGCACCAAAAGTCACCTCTTCTCCTGACTTTCTCCTCAGCCATTGGGACCAAGAGAGAGAGAGAGAGAGAGAGAGGTGGAGATGCCCACCTTTCCTGAAGGTAGGCACAAAAACAAAGGAGGGAGCGGAGGTGGGAGATACCTCCAGCCAGAGGGTCTCTCTCTCTCTCTCTCTCTCTCTCTCTTGGTCCCAATGGCTGAAGAGAAAGTCAGGAGAAGAGGCGGATTTTGGTGCGCACGCTGGGGTCTTCAGACACGCCTCCGGACCTGAAGTGGGCCAGGCACAGCGGCTCCGCCCCTTGGCCCACCCGCGGATTGGGGAGAGGAGAGGAGGCGGGTGGAGCGCCGGGGGATCAGGAAAGGGAGCCGGTCATGGGGAAGGGATCGAACATGGAGAACGATTGAGCGCCGGCTCTGCTCGCGCACCCGGTGGCCGGGTGGAGCAGGAACGAGAGGGGCTAGGCGAGGCTCAAGGGCCCGGCCCCTTTGGGAAGAGGATCGCCCGGCAGCGAGGCAAGAAAGCCGAGGCTCCCCCCGGACTGCTAGGGCTGTTGTGAGCTGAGGGGGCGCTCCTCAAGTGGCGGTCGAGGGGCATTTACAGAGGCGCCTCTGCGCCCCTGGCAAAAAAAGTGTTCTGCGACCGCTTACTTCGCGTAATGGACCAGCCGCCCCTGGCCGTGCTCCATCTTCCACGTAGCGGATGGAGCACAACACCCTCCGCCACGTGGACAGGACCCTCCAACCTTGAGTTTGGGAATGTTAGTTCACCTACATCCAGGGAGCAGGAAGAGGGCTTTTGATGGAAGGGTTCACAGTTTTTATTACATGTATTGTTTTCCTCTATTTATTACTATTGCAGTTATTGGGTTGTTGTAGGTTTTTTGGTCTAGAGGCATTCTCTCCTGACGTTTCGCCTGCATCTATCGCAAGCATCCTCAGAGGTAGTGAGGACTGTCTCATACCTCTGAGGATGCTTGACCATAGATGCAGGCGAAATGTCAGGAGAGAATGCCTCTAGAACATGGCCATATAGCCCGAAAAAAACCTACAACAACCCAGTGATTCCAGCCATGAAAGCCTTCAACAATACATTACAATTATTATTACATGACTATTATTATTACAATTCCATTACTTTACTCTATTATTACTGTTATTATGACATTTATTATTTTACCCTATAATTATTGTTATTATTACATTTATTATTTTACTCTGTTTATTATTGTTATTATTACATTTCCATTACTTTTACTCTATTTATTATTTTTACATTATTTCTTTTACTTTATTGTTGTTATTATTACATTTCCATTACTTTTACTCTATTTATTATTATTATTATTATTATTATTATTATTATTATTACTATTATATTATTACATTTCCATTACTTTTACTCTATTTATTATTATTACATTATTTGTTTTACTTTCTTATTTTTATTATTACATTTCCATTACTTTTATTCTATTTATTATTATTACATTTAATGATTTTACTTTATTATTTTTGTGTTTATTACATTTATTATTTTACTTTATTATTGTTATTATTGCATTTCCATTACTTCTACTCTATTTATTATTATTACTACAATTATTATTTTACTCTATTTATTATTATTATTACATTTCCATTACTTTTACTCTATTTATTATTATTACATTATTTGTTTTACTTTCTTATTTTTATTATTACATTTCCATTACTTTTATTCTATTTATTCTTCTTCTTGCATTTAATGATTTTCCTGCTTCTTGGGAGGGGGTTGGACTGGATGGCCCATGAGGTCAATTCCAACTCTATCATTCTATGATTCTATGACTCCAACTCAGTTTCCTAGCCAGATGTTGACTCTTCTTGATTGGCAGCCCCACGTAGAGCGCGTTGCAGTAATCTATTCGGGATGTAACCGGAGCGTGGACGACCGTGGCCAGATCAGACTTGTATTGATTTCTGTTACCACTCTCCCAATTCTTATCAGAATTTACTTTTCAGTTCTTTTTAGCAACTTTTAATTACATTCCAGCAAGCAGGTAGTTAGTCATTGTAGGCCTTGGTCTTTTAGTCCACACCTGCATGGTATACAGTAGATGCTTTGAATTTGATTTTCCTGCTTCTTGGAGGGGGTTGGACTGGATGGCCCATGAGGTCTCTTCAAACTCTGTGATTCTATGATTATATGACTCCAACTTCTATGATTCTATGACTTACTTCTTAACATTGTAAACATTTCTGTTACCACTCTCCCATTTCTTATCAGAATTTACTTTTCAGTTCTTATTAGCAACTTTTAATTACAGTCCAGTAAGCAGGTAGATAGTCATTGCAGGCCTTGGTCTTTTAGTCTACTGCTGCATGGTATATGGTAGATGCTTTGAATTTGATTTTCCTGCTTCTTGGAGGGGGTTGGACTGGATGGCCCATGAGGTCTCTTCCAACTCTGTGATTCTATGATTCTATCACTCCAACTCAGTTTCCTGGCCAGATGTTGACTCTTCTTGATTGGTGTTAGCATTGTGTTGACTTCCTTCTTAACACTGTAAACATTTCTGTTACCACTCTCCCATTTCTTATCAGAATTTACTTTTCAGTTCTTATTAGCAACTTTTAATTACAGTCCAGCAAGCAAGTAGTTAGTCATTGCAGGTCTTGGTCTTTTAGTCCACACCTGGACTGGATGGCCCATGAGGTCTCTTCAAACTCTATGATTCTATGATTCTATGATTCCAACTCAGTTTCCTGGGCAGATATTGACTCTTCTTGATTGGTGTAAGCCTTGTATTGACTTCCTTCTTAACACTGTAAACATTTCTGTTATCACTGTCCCAGTTCTTATCAGTTCTTATTAGCAACTTTTAATTAAAGTCCAGCAAGCAGGTAGTTAGTTGTTGCAGGCCTTGACTTCCTTCTTAACACTGTAAACATTTCTGTCATCACTCTCGCAGTTGATGGTCCTCTTTTTTCAAAAATCTGGTTCGATGTGTGGTTGATTTTTTCTACCCGTCTTTATGATTCTATGACCCCTCCCCAATTCTTTTTATGATTTTTTTTTTTTTCCTGTGAATTTCCATTACTTAACATTGGTAAAATTTCTTTACCACTCTCCCCATTTCTTATTCAGGAATTTTATTTTCAGTTCTTATTTATTAGCAACTTTAATTTAACATTCCAGCAAAGCAGGTACGGTCTATTACAGTTTTTATAAACTAGTTTAGCTGGGAGTTAATTACAGTCCAGCGGTAGGTCATTGTAGGCCTTGGTCTTTTAGTCCACACCTGCATGGTATACAGTAGATGCTTTGAATTTGATTTTCCTGCTTCTTGGACTGGATGGCCCATGAGGTCTCTTCCAACTCTATGATTCTATGATTCTATCACTCCAATTCAGTTTCCTGGCCAGACGTTGACTCTTCTTGATTGGTGTTAGAATTGTGTTGACTTCCTTCTTAACACTGTAAACATTTCTGTTATCACTGTCCCACTCTTATCAGAATTTACTTTTAGGTTCTTATTAGCAACTTTTAATTACAGTCCAGCAAGCAGGTAATTAGTCATTGCAGGCCTTGGTCTTTTAGTCTACACCTGGACAGGATGGCCCATGAGGTCTCTTCCAACTCTGTGATTCTATGATTCTATCACTCCAACTCAGTTTCCTGGCCAGATGTTGACTCTTCTTGATTGGTGTTAGCCTTGTATTGACTTCCTTCTTAACTTTGTAAACACTTCTGTCATCACACTCGCAGTTCTTATCAAAATTTACTTTTCAGTTCTTATTAACAACTTTTAATTACAGTCCTGCATTGCAGGCCTTGGTCTTTTAGTCTACAGCTGCATGGTATACGGTAGATACTTTGAATTTGATTTTGCTGCTTCTTGGGAGGTGGTTAGCTTATTAACAACTTTTAATTACAGTCCTGCATTGCAGGCCTTGGTCTTTTAGTCTACAGCTGCATGGTATACGGTAGATACTTTGAATTTGATTTTGCTGCTTCTTGGGAGGTGGTTAGACTAGATGGCCCATGAGGTCTCTTCCAACTCTATGATTCTATGACTCCAACTCAGTTTCCTAGCCAGATATTGACTCTTCTTGATTGGCAGCCCCACGTAGAGCGCGTTGCAGTAATCTATTCGGGATGTAACCAGAGCATGGACGACCGTGGCCAGATCAGACTTGTATTGATTTCTGTTACCACTCTCCCATTTCTTATCAGAATTTACTTTTCAGTTCTTTTTAGCAACTTTTCTTGATTGGCAGCCCCACGTAGAGCGCGTTGCAGTAATCTATTCGGGATGTAACCAGAGCATGGACGACCGTGGCCAGATCAGACTTGTATTGATTTCTGTTACCACTCTCCCATTTCTTATCAGAATTTACTTTTCAGTTCTTTTTAGCAACTTTTAATTACAGTCCAGCAAGCAGGTAGTTAGTCATCGCAGGCCTTGGTCTTTTAGTCCAAACCTGCATGGTATACAGTATACTTTGAATTTGATTTTCCTGCTTCTTGGGAGGGGGTTGGACTGGATGGCCCATGAGGTCTCTTCAAACTCTGTGATTCTATGATTATATGACTCCAACTTCTATGATTCTATGACTTCCTTCTTAACATTGTAAACATTTCTTTTACCACTCTCCCATTTCTTATCAGAATTTACTTTTCAGTTCTTATTAGCAATTTTTAATTACAGTCCAGCAAGCAGGTCATTGCAGGCCATGGTCTTTTAGTCTACAGCTGCATGGTACATGGTAGATGCTTTGAATTTGATTTTCCTGCTTTTTGGGAGTGGGTTGGACTGGATGGCCCATGAGGTCTCTTAAAACTCTATGATTCTATGATTCTATGACTCCAACTCAGTTTCCTAGCCAGATGTTGACTCTTCTTGATTGGCAGCCCCACGTAGAGTGCATTGCAGTAATCTATTCGGGATGTAACCAGAGCGTGGACGACCGTGGCCAGATCAGACTTGTATTGATTTCTGTTACCACTCTCCCATTTCTTATCAAAATTTACTTTTCAGTTATTTTTAGCAACTTTTAATTACAGTCCAGCAAGCAGGTAGTTAGTCATTGCAGGCCTTGGTCTTTTAGTCCACAGCTGCATGGTATACGGTAGTCTCCTGCAGAGGTGAGAGGCTCCCTCTTGTCCTCCGGAGCCGTGGAAAACAAACTTGCTCCATCTTCTACTCGACAACCTTTCAGGCTTTTAATTTGGGGTCTAGAACTTTGGTTGGCTCCATTTATATCCCTTCTTTCATCCCAGGAGCTGAAAGCTGAGCCGGCCATTCTCCTCCTCCCGACTTTATCCTCACCACAGACAAAATGCTACCTGGCATAATTGGTACCCACCACTGATAGCTGTCTTTTTCCAGTCTGTATTCCCACCCTGGCTACCAGCTTCCACTTAAGCGTTGCTCATTAAGTTTCCTGCCTTTTTATGATATATGGCTCTCAAGCCTGTAAGGACTGGTTCCCCTCCCTTCAGGACAGGATGTTTCAGTAGTTTGTCACACTTGGCTGAGAAGAGCTGCATCCATCACAGCATCACGCTATTAAAAGCTAGAGATGGAGGCCTGGTTTCCCAACTCAAGGGCTTTCCTGGCCATTACATCTGCTTTGCAAATAAATCCACCTGTTACCAGCCTGAGAAAAGAAAGTACATCACCCACTACCATTGGTATCAAGGCAAATAATGTCATAAATCAGTGTCCTCAAAGGATTGTGTGTACAAAGCTGCTTAATCGTAAACACAACCAAAGGAGAGGAGAAACTCTAAATTAAAAAATAAAACAATAGCAGACATTAAATGTTTGTTTTCCTTGTGCAACAAACTTTTTCAGGCGCTAGTTGAACTTATTTTAAACTAGCTTGGGGACCCGGCGCTGCCCGGGTAATTTGAGAAAGGCATTGTGTGTCAAGGTTGGTCTTGATCAGTCATTTATTTGCCTCACAGTGCTCTCAGGAAGTTAGTGAAGGTACTGCAAGTCCCATCGTCCATCCGCCTCCAAACAGCACCATGATGTAGACTGGGTCATGGGGGCTCTGTATGGCAAGTCTGGTCTTGATCAGTCATTGGGTCGCAGTGGTCTCGGGAAGTGAGTAAAGGTACTTCAAGTCCCATCATCCGTGGTCCATCCTCCTCGAAACCACACCAGAATGTAGAGTGGGTCATGAGGGCTGTGTGTGCCAAGTTTGGTCTTGATCGGTCATTGTATGAGAGTCGCAGTGGTCTCGGGAAGTGACTGGAGGTACTTCAAGTCCCATCAACCATGGTCCGCCCTCCTCCAAACTGCAGTGGGATGTAGAGTGGGCCATGAGGGCTGTGTGTGCCAAGTTTGGTCTTTGCTGGGGGTCATAGTAGTCTGTGAGAACTGAAAGGTGGGAAAGTACTATAAATCCCATCATCCATTGTCCGTCCTCCCCCAATCCTCACCAGGATGTAAAGGGGGTCATGGGGGTTATGTGTGCCAAGTTTGGTCTTGATTGGTCATTGGATGAGAGTCGCAATGGTCTCGGGAAGTGAGTGGAGGAGGGTCTGCCCTCCTCCAAACTGCAGTGGGATGTAGAGTGGATCATGGGGGCTCTGTGTGCCAAGTTTGCTTTTTATCAATCTTTGTTGGGGGCCACAGTGGTCTGTGGGAACCGATGGATTTGAAAGAACTATAAATCCCATCAACCTTTGTCCATCCTCCCCCAACCTCACCAGGACATAATGGGGGTCATAGGGGTTATGCGTGCCAAGTTTGGTCCAGGTCTGCCACCCGTGCTGGTCACAGTGGCCTGTGAAAGTGGCAGCCAATCAGAAAGCTGCCACATACACCGTCCTCCCTCCGCATACAAACACTGACTTTTATTATATACATAGATTTACGCCTGAAACCTTGCATGCATATAAGTCATTCAGCACCAAAGTGACCCATTTAAGATGGAATCAGGTGTCAAAACAGGGATGTGTTATTGCTCCAACTTTATTCTCCATCTTGGAAGCCACCCTGAATTCCTTTGGGGTTAAACATAAATAACAATTATTATTGTTGTTGTTGTTGTTGTTATTATTATTATTATCAGAAACACAACAAGATGAGTCCACAGAAGACACTCTGCTGGCTGTTGTATTGGATCACACGTCGGACACTTCCCAAGTGTCTAGGACTGTGTCATGTATCAGCAAATAATGTGTGCAGATCCTAGTAAGGTGGCCTTCTGCAGATGGCAGGTGGTAATCATGTCAGTGCTGATTGTGTTTAAATCCAGGCCAAGGTATTGAGGCACTACACCCAGTGTGCCGATCACCATATTCGATCTTTAAGTCCTCATTAATTATTATTATCTTCTTCTTATTAACACCAATATGCTAATTATCACATAGTCTGTGCTCATTCAGAAGATCTACAAGCCACTCTAAACACCTTTGCAGAAGCATATGAGAAGGTCAGCCTCTCATTCAACATTGAGAGAACCAAACTACGCTTTCAGCAAAAGGCACCAGCCAATCCTTCTGTAAAAGTAACTGCTTTTTGAGACAGTAATAATACCTCCTTTCACAAAACACAAGCTAAGCCTGTTGTGTGTGTGTCAGGAACGACTTGAGAAACTGCAAGTTGCTTCTGGTGCGTGAGAACTGGCCATCTGCAACAACATTGCCCAGGGGATTACAACACCACCTGAGCTCTGTGAGTGCAGCATTTTTCTGAATGACCCCCCCCCCCCCCTTTATTTTTTTTCCTACTTTTTTCTTTTTTTCCTTTTTTTGAAATAAGAAGACGAGCAGAGAGGAGAGGAGAGTAGAGAAGAGAACGAGAGAGAGAGTTGTTTTAGAAGGGAGAGAAAAGATAAGAGGAGAGAAGAGCGGAGTAGTTTGTTTTTGTGTTTGCGGGACTCGCACCCGCCCCGCGGACCCCGCGCGACAGCCCCATAGGGAGAGACCAAGAGGCTTGTTTAATATAACTTTTTTGTTCCAAAAATGCTATTGTTTCTATGATTCTATTATGGAAAGTATAGAGGAAGTAGGTAGTATAGTATTTAGTAGTAGTATCTTAATTTGGGGGATTATTAGAACCCACAATTTCCAGCGGCCCAGGTGAAGGGGCGGCTCGCTCGGCTTCTCCCTCGGGATCCATTAACCGCGAAAGTAAATTTATGCGGTTTGCAAAACACTTTTTTTCTTTTTTTTTTTTGTTGTGCCTCGAGGGGTTGCCAGGGGCGCAGAGGCGACTCTGTAAATGCCCCTCGACCGCTACTTGAGGAGCACCCCCTCAGCTCACAACAGCCCTAGCAGTCCGGGGGGAGCCTCGGCTTTCTTGCCTCGCTGCCGGGCGATCCTCTTCCCAAAGGGGCCGGGCCCTTGAGCCTCGCCTAGCCCCTCTCGTTCCTGCTCCACCCGGCCACCGGGTGCGCGAGCAGAGCCGGCGCTCAATCGTTTTCTGCGTTCGATCCCTTCCTCATGACCGGTTCCCTTTCCTGATCCCCCGGCGTGCCACCCGCCTCCTCTCCTCTCCCCAATCCGCGGGTGGGCCAAGGGGTGGAGCCGCTGCGCGTCTGGCCCGCTTCGGGTCCGGAGGCGTGTCTGAAGACCCCAGCGTGCGCACCAAAAGTTGCCTCTTCTCCTGACTTTCTCTTCAGCCATTGGGACCAAGAGAGAGAGAGAGAGCCCCTCCGGCTGGAGGTATCTCCCACCTCCGCTCCCTCCTTTGTTTTTGCGCCTACCTTCAGGAAAGGTGGGCATCTCCACCTCTCTCTCTCTCTCTCTCTCGGTTCCAATGGCTGAGGAGAAAGTCAGGAGAAGAGGTGACTTTTGGTGCACACGCCGGGGTCTTCAGGCACGCCTCCAGACCCAAAGCGGGCCAGGCAAGGGAGCAAGTGCGGCAAGTGTAGTTACTGGGATGTATAGTTCACCTACAATCAAAGAGCATTCTGAACTCCACCAATGATGGAATTGAACCAAATATGGCACACAGAACTCCCACGACAAACAGAAAATATATATATGAATGATTGGTTGGGGGGGGGGCACCAAAATACTGTTTGCTTACCATTGAAAATTACCTAGGGCCGCCTCTGATTGCAGAGCTTCCAATATCACATTGGCCTCATTCTCCCATAAACACACATGAGACACTCTTTCTGTTCTGGAATATTGTGTCCAATTCTGGGCACCACAGTTCAAGAGAGATATTGACAAGCTGGAATGTGTCCAGAGGAGGGCGACTCAAATGATCAAGGGTCTGGAGAACAAGCCCTATGAGGAGCGGCTTAAGGAGCTGGGCATGTTTAGCCTGAAGAAGAGAAGGCTGAGAGGAGATATGATAGCCATGTATAAATATGTGAGAGGAACACACAGGTCTGGAGAAATGATCAAGGGTCTGGAGAACAAGCCCTATGAGGAGCGGCTTAAGGAGCTGGGCATGTTTAGCCTGAAGAAGAGAAGGCTGAGAGGAGATGTGATAGCCATGTATAAATATGAAAAGGGAATATATCATAGGGAGGGTGACTAAATGATCAAGTGTCTGGAGAACAAGCCCTATGAGGAGCGGCTTAAGGAGCTGGGCATGTTTAGCCTGAAGAAGAGAAGGCTGAGAGGAGACGTGATAGCCATGATAAATATGAGAAGGGAATATGTCATAGGGAGGGTGACTAAATGATCAAGGGTCTGGAGAACAAGCCCTATGAGGAGCGGCTTAAGGAGCTGGGCATGTTTAGCCTGAAGGAGAGAAGGATGAGAGGAGACGTGATAGCCATGAATAAATATGAAAAGGGAATATATCATAGGGAGGGTGACTAAATGATCAAGGGTCTGGAGAACAAGCCCTATGAGGAGCGGCTTAAGGAGCTGGGCATGTTTAGCCTGAAGAAGAGAAGGCTGAGAGGAGATGTGATAGCCATGTATAAATATGAAAAGGGAATATATCATAGGGAGGGTGACTAAATGATCAAGTGTCTGGAGAACAAGCCCTATGAGGAGCGGCTTAAGGAGCTGGGCATGTTTAGCCTGAAGAAGAGAAGGCTGAGAGGAGATATGATAGCCATGAATAAATATGAGAAGGGAATATGTCATAGGGAGGGTGACTAAATGATCAAGGGTCTGGAGAACAAGCCCTATGAGGAGCGGCTTAAGGAGCTGGGCATGTTTAGCCTGAAGGAGAGAAGGATGAGAGGAGACGTGATAGCCATGAATAAATATGAAAAGGGAATATATCATAGGGAGGGTGACTAAATGATCAAGGGTCTGGAGAACAAGCCCTATGAGGAGCGGCTTAAGGAGCTGGGCATGTTTAGCCTGAAGAAGAGAAGGCTGAGAGGAGATATGATAGCCATGTATAAATATGTGAGAGGAAGCCACAAGGAGGAGGAGGGAGCAAGCTTGTTTTCTGCTTCCCTGGAGACTAGGACGCAATGGAACAATGGCTTCAAACTACAAGAGAGGAGATTCCATCTGAACATGAGGAAGAACTTCCTGACTGTGAGAGCCGTTCAGCAGTGGAACTCTCTGCCCCGGAGTGTGGTGGAGGCTCCTTCTTTGGAAGCTTTTAAACAGAGGCTGGATGGCCATCTGTCAGGGGTGATTTGAATGCAATGTTCCTGCTTCTTGGCAGAATGGGGTTGGACTGGATGGCCCATGAGGTCTCTTCCAACTCTTTGATTCTATGATTCTATGACCATGGCTTGGACTAGGCAATGGATCTTTGTTGCCATTCTATGGCCCAGGAGGTCTCTTCCAACTCTTTGATTCTATGATTCTATGACCTATAGGGTCTCTTCCAAATCTATGATTCTATTAAGCCCTGTCATCTAAGCCTCTGTCCAGCAGAGAGATTCTAGCTATTCCCACCTTCCAAAAATCTGCCCTTTTTTGAGCTTTGGTCCCTCCATAAAGAACAAAAGTAACTTTCTCTAAATGTAGAGAACCTTCCGTGCCTCTTTACCTGCAGACCAGGTCGTGCTCTGCGTAGCTGAAAAGGCAAGGGGCTCCTTATAGGCTTTCTTTAATAGCGGCAAACCCTTTTATCCAGCCTGTACTATTAAACTGGCTTTTGTGTTGGGAGTAGAAGCGCTCTGCTTTGAGGTTCCGACATGGGTCCTTGCTCTGCCCTTGTTTTGGTTGAGTCATCCTGCGGTCTCTTCCAGGCCGGTCTTCTGATCTGGCCAAGTCATAATTATATCAGAGCGGGACATATCCGTGATGTAGTGCTCGCGTTTGGTCTCCCTGAGTCCGAATGGCCCTCTGCTACCCAGCCGCTGCCAAGTTTGCTCCGTTTCCTTTGCCAGGTGCCCAAATCCTGACCCAAACATTCATCACTTTGAGGTTAATTACTGTAATGCGCGGGGCCATATGCTCCTCTCCTTGCTCAGTCTTTATCATTGGCTCAGAAGTCCAAAAGGCTGAAGGAAAACACGGCTAACCTGGATGCCACAAAGCCGCCTTGCTGTATCCCAGAGTTTCTCAGCCTTCCTAATGCTATATGTATCGTGTCAGGAGGAAACCAAACAGTTGTATTGTATTTTTAACAATCTAACAAACAAACAAACAAAGCACAAAGTTTGCAAGCTTGGTAGTTGAATTAAATGTCCTTTGACCAGTATCTGGCCACTTGGAGTGCCTCTGGTATTGCCAAGAGAAAATACTGGGAGGATCTGGTGGACATTGACCTTGAATTTTTGGAGTTGTAGTTCACCTGCATCCAGAGAGCACTGTGGACTCAAACAATGATGGATCTGGACCAAACTTGGCCCATACTCAATATGCCCAAATGTGAACCTGGTAGAGTTTGTGGAAAACAGACCTTGACATTTTGGAGTTGTAGTTGCTGGGATGTATAGTTCATCTACAACAGTGGTTCTCAACCTTCCTAATGCTGTGACCCCTTAATACGGTTCCTCATGTTGTGGTGACCCCCAACCATAACCCTAACATTATGAATTGCCATGTAAATAATGATTTGCAGGATGTATTTTCATTCACTGGAGCAAATTTGGCACAAATACCCAGTATGCCCAAATTTGAATACTGGTGGGGTTGTCGGGGGGATTGATTTCGTTATTTGGGAGTTGTAGTTTATATGTAAACAAAGAGCATTCTGAACCCCACCAACAATGGAATTGAACCAAAGTTGGCACAGAGGACTCCCATGATCAACAGAAAATACTGGGTTTGGTGGGTGTTGAGTTTGGGAGTTGTAGTTCGCCTACATCCAGAGAGCACTGTGGGCTCAAACAATGATGGATCTGGACCAAACTTGGTACGTATACTCAGTATGCCCAAATGTGAACACTGATGGGATTTGGGGAACACAGACTTTGACATTTGGGAGTTGTAGATACTGGGATTTATAGTTCACCTACAATCAAGGAGCGTTCTGAACCCCACCAATAGAATTGGGCCAAACTTCCCACACAGAACCCCCATGACCAACAGAAAATACTGTGTTTTCTGATGGTCTTTGGCGACCCCTCTGACACCCCTTCGCGACCCCCTCAGGGGTCCCGACCCCCAGGTTGAGAAACACTGATCTACAATCAAAGAGCATTCTGAACTCCACTAACGATGGAATTGAACCAAACTTAGCATACAGAACTCCCATGACGAATAGAAAATACTGGAAGGGTTTGGTGGGCATTGACCTTGAATTTTGGAGTTGTAGTTCACCTACATCCAGAGAGCACTGTGGACTAAAACAAGGATAGATCTGGAACAAACTTGGCCTGAATACTTAATATGCCTAAATGGGAACACTGAGTTGCTTCCTCTTAGCCAGGCATGTGCAGACTTGGGGCTCACCTGCTTCATAGAAAATCTGCTACAAAACAGGAGCTTTTTTGTTGAGTTCCAGGGTCAGAGAAGCAGATGGCGAAAACAGAAGAATGGCCTGCCTCAGGGGAGAATGCTTGCTCCATATGTGATATATGATATGGCAAATCATCACCTTCTCATAGAATCATAGAATCATCAAGTTGGAAGAGACCTCCTGGGCCATCCAGTCCAACCCCATTCTGCCAAAAAGCAGGAATATTGCATTCAAAGCACCCCTGACAGATGGCCATCCAGCCTCTGCTTAAAAGCTTCCAAAGAAGGAGCCTCCACCACACTCCTGGGCAGAGAGTTCCACTGCTGAACGGCTCTCACAGTCAGGAAGTTCTTCCTCATGTTCAGATGGAATCTCCTCTCTTGTAGTTTGAAGCCATTGTTCCATTGCGTCCTATTCCATGGAAGCAGAAAACAAGCTTGCTCCTTCCCCCTCTGTGGCTTCCTCTCACATATTTATACATGGCTATCATATCTCCTCTCAGCCTTCTCTTCTTCAGGCTACACATGCCCAGCTCCTTAAGCCATTCCTCATAGGGCTTGTTCTCCCAACCCTTGATAATTTTAGTCGCCCTCCTCTGGACACATTCCAGCTTAGAGTCAACATCTCCTTTCAATTGTGGTGCCCCACAATTGAGAAAAATGTATACTATCACAAAGAAGTACCACCTCACCTGCTTCATAGGAAACCTGCTACAAAACAGGAGCTTTTTTGTTGAGTTCCAGGGTCAGAGAAGCAGATGGCGAAAACAGAAGAATGGCCTGCCTCAGGGGAGAGTGCTTGCCCCATCCGTGTTTAACAATATAATCTGGTTGAAATCATTTGATCTGCAAATATTAAACATGGATGGAGCAAGGAATATTTCTTCATGATAATTTAGGGAAGATTTCCATGATTATTTTTGTGAGTATTTTTAATGATTTTAGTGAATATTATTTTTGCGAATATTTCCATGATTATTTTTGGGAATATTTTCATGATTATTCTAGGAATACTTTTTCATCATTATTTTTGGGAATATTTTCATGATTATTATTGGGAATATTTTCATGATTATTTCTGGGAATATTTTTTCATCATTATTTTTGGGAATATTTTAATTATTCTTTTGGGAATATTTTCATGATTATTTTTGAGAATATTTCCATGATTATTTTTGGGAATATTTTTAATGATTATTTTTGGGAATATTTTCATGATTATTTTGGGAATATTTTTTCATAATTATTATTGGAAATATTTTTTTCATGATTATTATTGGGAAATTTTTCATGGTTATTTTAGGAATATCTTTTCGTGATTATTTCTGTGAGTATTTTTATGATTATTTTTGGGAATATTTTTATGAGTATTATTGGGAATATTTTTTCATCATTATTTTTGGGAATATTTCTTCATTATTATTTTTGGGAATATTTTTTCATGATTCTTTCTGGGAATAATTTTTCATCATTATTTTTGTGAATATTTTTCCATGGTTATTTTTGGGATTTTTATCCTGATTATTTTAGGAATATTTTTTCATGATTATTGATGATATGGTAAATCATCACCTTCTCATAGAATCATAGAGTTGGAAGAGACCTCATGGGCCATCCAGTCCAACCCCCACCCAAAAAGCAGGAATATTGCATTCAAAGCACCCCCGACAGATGGTCATCCAGCCTCTGTTTAAAACCTTCCAAAGAAGGAGCCTCCACCACACTCCAGGGCAGAGAGTTCTACTGCTGAACAGCTCTCACAGTCAGGAAATTCTTCCTCATTTTCAGATGGAATCTCCTCTCTTGTAATTTGAAGCCATTATTCCATTGCATCCTAGTCTCCAGGGAAGCAGAAAACAAGCTTGCTCCTTCCTCCCTTTGGCTTCCTCGCACGTATTTATACATGGCTATCATATCTCCTCTCATCCTTCTCTTCTTCAGGCTAAACATGCCCAGCTCTTTAAGCCGCTCCTCATAGGGCTTGTTCTCCAGACCCTTGATCTGCTCCCTCCTCCCTTTGGCTTCCTCGCATATTTATACATGGCTATCATATCTCCTCTCATCCTTCTCTTCTTCAGGCTAAACATGCCCAGCTCTTTAAGCCGCTCCTCATAGGGCTTGTTCTCCAGACCCTTGATCTGCTCCCTCCTCCCTGTGGCTTCCTCGCACGTATTTATACATGGCTATCATATCTCCTCTCAGCCTTCTCTTCTTCAGGCTAAACATGCCCAGCTCTTTAAGCCGCTCCTCATAGGGCTTGTTCTCCAGACCCTTGATCTGCTCCCTCCTCCCTGTGACTTCCTCTCACATATTTATACATGGCTATCATATCTCCTCTCAGCCTTCTCTTCTTCAGGCTAAACATGCCCAGCTCCTTAAGCCGCTCCTCATAGGGCTTGTTCTCCAGACCCTTGATCTGCTCCCTCCTCCCTTTGGGCTTCCTCTCACATATTTATACATGGCTATCATATCTCCTCTCAGCCTTCTCTTCTTCAGGCTAAACATGCCCAGCTCTTTAAGCCGCTCCTCATAGGGCTTGTTCTCCAGACCCTTGATCATGTCTCCTCTCTGTGACTTCCTCACATATTTATACATGGCTATCATATCTCCTCTCAGCCTTCTCTTCTTCAGGCTAAACATGCCCAGCTCTTTAAGCCGCTCCTCATAGGGCTTGTTCTCCAGACCCTTGATCATTTTAGTCGCCCTCCTCCTTTCTATTTAAACCAGGTGAAATTCAAACCGTCGATGTTTTGAAGCCAGCTTCTGCAATGGCTGCAGGCGTGAGAAGATCTTTCTTGCAACTTATTTTTGGAACATTTCCTCTGCCCTCAAGACCTAGGAAGCTTGCAGTAAGACACACGGAAACCACCATCTCAAAATGCAACCTCTTCGTCTAATAAACTCTTTTCCTTCCGTTTCCTAATAGAACTTGCAGGGAGGGGGAGAGGGATACGCTCTCTTAGGGTAAAATAACCAAATGTCATTCCGCTCTCCGCTTGATACGTTTGTCATTTCAGAAATGTCATTGTGGAATGTCCTTAAAAAGGTAAAGGTAGTCCCCTGACATTAAGTCCAGTCATGTCTGACTCTGGGACTCTGGTGCTCATCTCCATTTCTAAGCCGAAGAGCCAGCGTTGTCCGTAGACACCTCCAAGGTCATGTGGCCGGCATGACTGCATGGAGCGCCCTTACCTTCCCGCCGGAGCGGTACCTATTGATCTACTCACATTTGCATGTTTTCGAACTGCTAGGTTGGCAGAAGCTAGGGCTGACAGTGGAAGCTTACGCCGCTCCCCGGAATCAAACCTGCGACCTTTCGATCAACAAGCTCAGCAGCTCAGCGCTTTAACGCATGCCCCGGGGGCTCCCGGAATGTCCTTATATATATATAATTAATGACAGAAGGTCAGGGTTTTGCCATTTTCTCTAGATATGATATAAGAGAAAGTTTGCAAGAGAATTTCTGCAAAACTCAGCCAGAGCAGGACAAAGGGATCTTTCAGGTCAGCGGGAAGACGTTGGCTTTTCGCATCTTTTTGTCTCTGAGCAATTGCTAAAACGCAAGCACTTCAATACCTGGTGTCGTTGGATATCTTCTTGACTTCCAAGCCAGTGATTTTGCCGGAAGTGACAGATGGGCAGGACTCCCCAGTTCTGGAAAGCAAGGGTAGCTCCATCGCAATCTACTTCGGGTTTAAACCCAAACTTTAAAGGAGCTTTCTAAAGACTTCATCCCACTGAACATGTCAAGTATTTGGGAGAGTAGGTTTACCATACGGCTCAGGCATACTCTGTTTTGAAATTAAATGGCTGACTTTCCTACCTCCATCACACTCTAGCAAACTATCCATTTTATTCAGGAGTTCTCAGTTGATTTGCCATCACTCGTACATTCTAATATATACTAATATATAATCTTGTTTAGATACAGTAGAGTCTCGATTATCCGACATTTGCTCATCTGACATTCCGTCTTATCCAATGCTCTTACTCAATGTGTTAGGGGGAAAAGAGGCAGGACCAGAAGTAGTAGCATCTTCCCTCTTTCTGTCTGGGATTTCGATGATCCTCTTCCACATCCAAGCACTTCCTGCTGGGCTGTTCTAGCCCCTAGGCACTGCATTGCCTTAACCCTTTGAGGTAATAGTGATACACACAACACAGGGAAGGAAGGAAGGAAGGAAGGAAGGAAGGAAGGAAGGAAGGAAGGAAGGAAGGAAGGAAAGGAGGAAGAGAGGAAGGAAATGAAGGGGAAGGAAAGAAAGAAGGAAGAGCGGATTGGAGGAAATGAAGAAGGCAGGAAAGAAGGAAGGAAAGGAAGGAAGGAAGGAAGGAAGGAAGGAAGGAAGGAAGGGAGGAGAGAAGAAGGAGAGGAGGAGAGGAGAAAAGGAGGAAACACATGGCACACACAACACAAGGAAGGAAGGAAGGAAGGAAGGAAGGAAGGAAGGAAGGAAGGAAGGAAGGAAGGAAGGAAAGAAGGAGAGGAGGACGTAACACCTGGCTGAGGCTCAAAAAAGGAAGGAAGGAAGGAAGGAAGGAAGGAAGGAAGGAAGGAAGGAAGGAAGGAAGGAAGGAAGGAAGGAAGGAAGGAAGGAGGAAGGAGAAGGAAGGAGAGCAGGAGGAGGTAACACATGGCACACACAACACAAGGAAGGAAGGAAGGAAGGAAGGAAGGAAGGAAGGAAGGAGGAAGAAAGAAGGAAGGAAGAAGGAAGAGGAGGAGAAAAGGAAAAAAGGAAGGGAGGAAGAAAGGAAGGGAGGAGGGAGGAGGAGGAAGGAGAAGGAGGAGGTGGTCACGCATGGCACACGCAACACACGGAAGGAAGAAAGGAAGGAAGGAAGGAAGGAAGGAAGGAAGGAGAAGAGGAGGTGGTAACACATGGCACACACAACACACGGAAGGAAGGAAAGAAGGAAGGAAGGAAAGAAGGAAGGAAAGAAGGAGAGGAGGATGTAACACATGGCACACACAACACGGGGAAGGAAGGTAGAAAGGAAGGAAAGAAGGAAGGAAGGAAAGAAGGAGAGGAGGACGTAACACATGGCACACTCAAAACAGAGAAGGAAGGAAGGAAGGAAGGAAGGAAGGAAGGAAGGAAACACAACACATGGAAGGAAGGAAAGAAGGAAAGAAGGAGAGGAGGACGTAACACATGGCACACTCAACACAAGGAAGGGAGGGAGAGAGGGAGGAGAAAGGAGAAGAGGAGGTGGTCACACATGGCACACACAACACAAGGAAGGAAGGAAGGAAGGAAGGAAGGAAGGAAGGAAGGAAGGAAGGAAGGAAGGAAGGAAGGAAGGAAGGAAAGAAGGAAGGAAGGAAGGAAGGAGGGAAAGAAGTGAACTACAGATCCTAGCAGCCCACAGCATGGAGCCAATGCAATGGAATGAAAGAAGGAAGGAAGGAAAAAAGGAAGGAAGGAAGGAAAGAAGGAAAGAAAGAAGGAAGGAAAGAAGGAAGGAAGGAAGGAAGGAAGGAAGGAAGGAAGGAAGGAAGGAGGAAGAAGGAAAGAAGGAAGGAAAGAAGGAGAGGAGGAGAAAAGGCACAAAAGAAGGAAGGAGGAAGAAAGGAAGGGAGGGAGGAGGGAGAGGAAGGAGGAGGAGAAGCACACATGGCACACACAACACACGGAAGGAAGGAAGGAAGGAAGGAAGGAAGGAAGGAAGGAGAAGAGGAGGTGGTAACACATGGCACACACAACACGGAAGGAAGGAAAGAAGGAAGGAAGGAAAGAAGGAAGGAAAGAAGGAGAGGAGGATGTAACACATGGCACACACAACACGGGGAAGGAAGGTAGAAAGGAAGGAAAGAAGGAAGGAAGGAAAGAAGGAGAGGAGGACGTAACACATGGCACACTCAAAACAGAGAAGGAAGGAAGGAAGGAAGGAAGGAAGGAAGGAAGGAAGGAAGGAAGGAAGGAAGGAAGGAAGGAGAGCAGGAGGAGGTAACACATGGCACACACAACACATGGAAGGAAGGAAAGAAGGAAAGAAGGAGAGGAGGACGTAACACATGGCACACTCAACACAAGGAAGGGAGGGAGAGAGGGAGGAGAAAGGAGAAGAGGAGGTGGTCACACATGGCACACACAACACGGAAGGAAGGAAGGAAGGAAGGAAGGAAGGAAGGAAGGAAGGAAGGAAGGAAGGAAGGAAGGAAGGAAGAGGAAGGATGAATTGATGGAAGAAAGAAGGGAGGGAGAAAGAAAAGAAGGAGGGAAGGAAAAAAGGAAGGAAGGAAGGAAGGAAAAAAGGAAGGAAGGAAAAAAGGAAAAAAGGAAGGAAGGAAGGAAGGAAGGAAGGAAGGAAGGAAGGAAGGAAGGAAGGAAGGAAGGAAGGAGAGCAGGAGGAGGTAACACATGGCACACACAACACATGGAAGGAAGGAAAGAAGGAAGGAAGGAAAGGAGAGGAAGACGTAACACATGGCACACTCAACACAAGGAAGGAAGGGAGGGAGGAGAAAGGAGAAGAGGAGGTGGTAACACATGGCACACACAACACAGAGAAGGAAGGAAGGAAGGAAGGAAGGAAGGAAGGAAGGAAGGAAGGAAGGAAGGAAGGAAGGAAGGAAGGAAGGAAGGAGGGAAAAGAGTAGGTGGTAACACATGGTACACACAATGCATGCATGCATGCATGCATGGAAGGAAGGAAGGAAGGAAGGAAGGAAGGAAGGAAGGAAGGAAGGAAGGCCCCCAGAAAGTGCATGAGATAGAAAGGAACACAACATACTGCTGATCTTCCCTCATCCATGAGCAAAAGATAATGGTGGAGCTTTTTTTCCAAGGGGCGTTTTACCTCCTCCCACACATTGCCTAACTGTATCATTTTAAAGCTGAAAACGATGAATACCATCACATGACAGAATTGGCTATTTTGCCCATCTCGATCCGAATAATTTGGAAACGGTTGCTTGCCAACCAGCTGAGAAAGCCTCTGAGGAGATAACCCTTTGCAGCCCTTTTTAAACGCCAAGATCTCCCTACCCAATACTTGAAGCCTACGTCACGGGATGAACACAGTAGGTTGCCGTTTCTTAAGCGTGTGATTCAGCTGTATTTAACACATGTGATGAAGTGGTAATTGTCCAAACTGGCTTTGGGAAGAAGGGTTCAGCACCTTGGGCAGATTCTTTAAAAATTTCAACGAAAACTCAAAGTGGATTCACCTTCCAACTCATATGGAAAGTACCAAGAGAGTATTTAAATACATTTGTTTTGCGTTCTCAAACAGAGCAGGAATTGCTGCTGAAGGATTCATACACTCCGCTCTTGTGAACCCTGCAATATCGGTACTGCTGTGGTTTGGCACCGGTTCCTCTATGATTTTGAATCGGCATTCCCTCCCCCGCTATCTTCCTTTTAGGTCATTTTTAGAAAACCGAATTTGCCGGCCTTTGACTCCGTTGCCAGGTTCAGCACAATTCAATTATCCCTTCTGTCGCTGCTTTGCAAGAATAGCTCCGGCTCCTTGAGGCCGGCATTCCCACATTCCAGGGCTCGCCATACGCATGGCTTGGAACACGGCTGTGCCATTAACTCCTTGCAGACAGGAAAAGCCTCCTTCCTAGAGACGGAGTCCAAAAGGGCTCGGACACATCTGGCTTCGATTTTTAGAAAGCAGGTCTCGTTCAATTCAAGGAAACTCATCCGAGAAACCTTCCCAGTGGATTGTATCCGTAGCCTAAGATATACCTGTCAGTAGAACACAAAAGGTTCTCAACCTTTCTAACTCCGTGACCCCTAAATATGTTCCCTCATGTTGTGGTGACCCCCAACCAAAAAATTATTCTTGAGAGCATGAGGCAGGCGAGGGAGGCTTTGTGCGAGGCCAGGCCTCAAGTGAAGGAGCCCACGCCTGGCTCTCGCCCTTGCCGGCCAGCGAGAACACAAAGCAGGCGAGGGTGGCTTTGCGCGAGGCCAGGCCTCACGTGAAGGAGCCCTTGCCTGGCTCTCGCCTTTGCCAGCTGGCGAGAGCTCGAGGCAGGCAAGGGTGGCTTTGCACGAGGCCTGGCCTCATTCAAGCAAAGCCTTGAGGGACAGGGGCCAACAGAGGTGGCCTCATGACCCCACCGAAATGGCCAAACGACCCCCTTGGGGGTCACAACCCCCAGGTTGAGAACCGCTGGACTGAATCGATTCACTGTTTTCTGTGGGAGTTT